>JAOTAY010000007.1:8857191-8871160 GCA_025629805.1 Erythroxylum baracoense | reverse complement strand
CGGAGATTGACTTGCTCTGATGCACGGATCATAGAATTAGTGGGGGTTAAATTGACAAAGAATGCCTGGGAATGGTTTCAGAGGAATATAGAGGATCAATTATATGGTGGAAATCCTCCGACCTGGGAATTCTTTAAACAAGCATTAATCGATGAGTTTATTTCTCCATATGAAAGACAGAATCGAGCCCTGCAATTTGAAAGGCTTAGACAAAACTTTGGAGTGAGTGTGGATGATTATGCAAGTGAATTTCTACGCTTATGCAAATATCACCTCATTGCCATCTTCCTCTTCTTCTTCACCAAAAAAGGACAAAGGCAAAGCTCTCTTTTGGCTATCTGAGCTTAGGTTGGCCCCCTAAACACAAGAACGAAAAAAGACTTCATGTTTGGAAGTATGTTCAACAAAGAAAGCAGTTCCATTACAACAATAAACTTTATTACGCATATAAGCATCAGAGAAGTGAATGTGAATCTCCATAACTCATGGCATATCAACTTGAATAAGCAATATAGTTATGCAGATATGAGCTTAATTGCCAGGAATTTTCTATCAAATGCCAACAATTCCTTACTACCAGAAATTTCATCCACCTTCTGCTCCTGAAAATGATATTTTCAATATGCTGATTGGTTAAACCATACACATAATTAATAAGTCAAATTGGATGAGCTCTTGACCTTATTATTTGATTCTGTTTGTGCAAATGCAGCTCTGAAAGCCCAAGAGTCTTCCGCATTGTCCTCTTTACTATTAGAGTATGCATCTGGAGTAGAACTATCACGAACCAAGGTTCTTGAGTTGAGATCAAGTTCAAAATTCCATTCATCAGATCTCTGAGAGGAATCCAACGATTCACGCAATAAATGACCCCTACTCTGCAATCCATTTGCAGTCCTAAATGTGGTCAACTCTCCAGATTTATCTGCTATTCTCTCACCCTCCTTCAGAAAGAAACATGTTAGACTGATGGATCCAAACAAAGCATAAAGGCTATCAAGTTTGAAAACCAACAGAAAAACATAAATAAAAGGAGAAAAGGAAACGGAAACAAATAACATAGCACTATATATACAAATTTTGTGGACCGAAAAGCTGGAGATGTAATAACTTAACTTAGTCCATCTCAAATACTTCATGGCTGTATGACTTAAAAAACCTAGATATTATCTAAATTGGCTTACTTTGGCAGAAATCACCTACTCAAATTAAAACTTGGTTTCTCAATATGGCGAAGCAACACTCATAATTAAAAACCTAGAACCAGAAAGGGAAGTTTTTTTACCTCAGTTTTCTTGTCTTTAGTTTGAGTTTCCGATTCTGCAACCTTGAATTCCCACTCATCATCCCCCTCAAGATCATCATTCTCAAGATTTATATCCACATGTTTCATACATAACCCTACCTCACTAAGATTGGTCTTCATCCCATTGCTATCCAAGCTTACAAAATTCCAGCTTGAATTGCCACTGGAATTTGATATTGGCCCAATTTCAGTCCTCTCAAGGTCAACCTGAACAGGGAAGTAGGTGCGTACCTTAGGAAAGATCCAAATAAAAAACCATGAATTCTGCATGTTCTTTAAGCCGCTAGAGCCACTGAATTATAAGGTTAAGATGCAACAACGAAAACATGAATAATTGTAAAGAATCAAACTTCTGGAGGTTATATGAATTCTAGCAGAGGAGCAGAGAAAAGTACCAATTAACCCATGATTGAATGGACTTTTCTTCAGTAATTATCAATTCACTTCAATTAGGTCTTTTTCAGTGACTAAATCGAAGAATGGCCAACAGAATAACAAGATAAACTACCTTGGAAGTTTCATGCCAGAAATACATTTCTGGATGTGAATCATTGAATCCCTACCTATTAGTACCATCAACTAAGTTATTTTTAAATTGATCTGCTTCTTGTCCGCGTTAAACACAGTCACATTCCAATTCATTGTTTTAGGATCTGAATACAATACACCCCAACTAGAACCAGAGGTTTTAAGGATTGAACTTGCTGCATTTTCAGCCTTGATCTGACCATCCTTGAATTTCCAAAACTCAGATCAAATTTACAAGGATTCAAAATCAATAGTACAAAAACATCTTACAAATTGATTTTCTATATATGTGCAATCCTTGGGTTCTTACTTAGCCAAAATAACTGATAATTCGTACCTAAATATCAATAAAAAATGCATATCATACACTAACCTTTACCTTAGATTTCCTGTCTCCAATTTGGTGATTGATATCAGCAACTTTAAATCCCTGCTCATTAGCATCATCGAGTCCCCTATCTTCATCTATACCTGGCCAATTGCTACTTGAATTAACTCCATTGCCATTCAAGCTCCAACCTAGAAAGTCCAAACTTGATGCACTCCAACTAGAATCGAGTCCATTAAAACTAGGTACTGGTTGATTATCAGTCTTCTTTTGGCCACTCTGATTCAAGAAGGAATCCTATAATTAGTCCAAGGCCAACAGTAAACTTCAAAAGAGAAGGCAGCAAAGGAATCAACAAAACCGAATTCCACAATGATGTTAAAAGAAAGCGCTACATATTGTCAACAAAATTAAAATCATATAATCACCTGTTTACCTCAGATATCTCATCTTCCTCAGTAGCTTTCGACTCTGCAGCCTTAAATTCCCACCCATCATTGTCCTCCTCCCCTGCATCACCATCATCATCATTATCAAACCTTTTATTATCATTTGAGCTTAGTCCATCTTTACTCAGTCTCACGTCTACTGTGCTCAAATTGGGCGCATCTCCACTAAAAATGAATCCATTTGAAGGCAAATTGAGTGGATTCCAACTAAGATCAACACCTTGTGAATTTGGATTCGACTGACTAGCACCACCATCATGTGACCGGTTCTGATTCGGATAACCCCAGTCCCAAACGAAATCCAATGATTTATAATCCGAATTAGCTCGAGTGCCACTCAGATCAGGAACAGCCACATTCAAGTCTAAATTCGATCCAGATGGAAATGAATTCGATCTATTCGAAACGGGATTCAACCCATTCCCAGCCTCACTCTGCTTATACAAAGTAATAATCACATCACTCATATTCACACCACTCGATCCCTCCTTAACCATATCCTTATTGTCATTATTATCTGAGAAGAAGCTTGCACCAAATGAAGGACCGCCCGCACCTAATTCCTCCTCTTCCTCTTCCTCTACCTCTCCAAATATCGAAAGAGGCAAAGCTCCCTTCGGATTCTTCCACTGAGCTACGCTGGACCCGACCCGACCAGAAGTCGAATCGGGTTGAGTTGGCTCCAAATCTTCGCTAGTGCTCTTCGGATCAACATGTAACAATGGGTATAAGTTTCTGGACGTTGCGGGGAGTGACAGGGTGTGGGAGGGTTCGCCGACTCCGGAATTTACGAAATCTCCCCAATCTTCGTCGTCTTCTTTGACGTGGAAATCTGGATCCGGGACGTTAATCATCTTCGGAATCCAAGGGACGGTCCGATCTAAAGGTGAAGTCCCGGTAGTCCTATACCATTCACTATTCTCTGCCTCTCGGTTTGTTTCTTTTTTCTTGGTGTGAAGTCTAAGAGCCTGTGCATGATAGGCTCATTTTAGACATCTTTTGCGCCGGAGGAAGAAATTGGACCTATGGTCGTGCCTGTTCCAGAGATCCTGGCTTGCTGTGGTGGACCCGTTTTTTAAAAATCCCGTCTAAATAATTATATTAAAATTAGTTAAATTATATAAATTGTATATATTAAATAGGTATATTTATTATATTATATATTATTATTTATATTTAAAATATATAATTTAACTTTATAAGAAATATAACTTGACCTTAACTTCCATTAACATGGTAATTGAACTGATTTGAATTTCTACATATACTCTTTCTTAACTAAAACAAAATCAAATCATGTTCATTATGATTTTCAATAACAATCTCTGTGAAATGATGGGACGAGACCAATCTGACGCCTTCGGAAATATAATGTTAAAATTTTCACTATAGTAGCTGTTGCAACCAGTAACTTGCGAGAAGGTCAAAATCACAAAGGCATTGCAGCGTGAGAGGGCCAGAGCTTCCTTCTTGCTCAAGTATAGCTAACTTTCTTCATTCTATAACTATTCCTAAAAATTCCACATCTTCGAGTGTCTTCTTTCTTCTCTGACCTTCCCCGTATCTTTTCTACTCTTACTTCTGCTCTACTATTTTGAATTCTTTTGAACTTATTGGTTTCCTCCTGCTTACTCCAACTTCTCTTGGCATTCTTGGCACTTCATTCAACAACTCTTTTTACTAATATGAGATCTCTGCTCTCCTTGAAGTTCTTCAACTTCATCTAAAACCATTTATGGTCTTTTCCTGTCAGTTTGCTTCTTTATCTACTAGTCAATGGACTCCTTAAACTGTTTCCCACCCTTTGGAGCTACTGTTCCTACAACTGCAGCTTCTCTCATTCTCCCTCAAACTCCCAATCCTTCTTCTAGCAATCATGGTAGCTCCCCTAGTATCAGAAAAAAAACCTAGGTGTAGGCTACAAGCGACAATATCCTTGAAGTAAAAAAAATACTTTCCTCCGAGTAGGCTAGCAGAACAAGAAATGGTTGCACCATCTATTGAAGTGCTCAGAGAAGGAGCTAAGAAATGGTGCTCTACACTTATAGCATTCTTCATTGGCAAGAGAATTTTCCCTATGATGACATCAAACTGGAAGTAGTTTGGTCTGATGGATGTGTTAGTAAATAGTCATGACACCTTCTTCTTTAAGTTCACAAACAAGGAGGCTGCCATCAAAGTTCTTGAAGTTGGATCTTGGCATTTCTAGAACAAAACTATTCTATTGCAATTCTAGAAACCTAGAATGAAAATGGAAGAAATCAAACAAGGAAATATTCCATTATAGATTAGTATTCATAAATTTCCTTTGGAATACTTGACAACCAATGGCTTGAGCTATCTTGATGGCTTAATTGGAAAGTCAATCTGCATGGATCAAGCTACAATTGAGGTATCTAGAATCAATTTTGCTAGATTTTATGTCCTAGTCAATAATATGGCTTCTTGCCTGATGCCATACCAATTGTTATATTGAATGAGCAACTACAAATCATGGAAGATAGATTGAAATTCACATTTCCATGGAAACCAGAAAATGTTATTACATTAAGATCAATGCCTACTGTAGAAGGTTCAAAATAGGCTTGTTTGATGAACTTGAAAATGTGAATGAAATTGAAACTGTTGATTATAATAAAGTGGTGGAGTAGGTAGAAAAACATACCAATTTAGCTATTAAGGTGACGTAAAACATGTCAACAGCTATTGAACTAACTGGAACTCTTACAAACACTGAAGAGATAAATACAAGAATTTTAGCTTTAGTCACTCCATTGTTAAAGAAAGCTAAATCAATATGGAAAGTCCAGGGAAATGAGTATCAGACTTATGGTAAGGAATCTGAATAGTACAAAGGTGAAAATCAAGTAGTTTCCTTACTTAGTTCCTCTGCCAATCCTTCCTCATCCTTCTATGTCCACTCCTCTTCTTCTTCTTGGATAGAAGATTCTAGGTTATCTTATTTAATTATCTCCTACCACTTTTCTACTTGCTCTTCTTGGATGATTCTCCTTCCTTTTCTACATACGTTGCCTCTATAATAACTTCTTCCTCCTCTAGAATAGCAGCAATCACCTCTTTATATTCTTGGAACACCTCTTTTTCCATGAAGCCAATCGTCGTTTTTTCTTCACTCTATTGCATTAATAAGCTCAAACAGTATTCTCTGTTGTGCTTAAGACATTTAAGTGAGGAAACTCTTTCTTTGACTTCGCATCGGCCAGCTTTTTAGTTCAGTAATATGTTCCATTAATTTATATCTAACACTTGCTTCCTTTTCTTTTTCTTCTGGGAGCTCTTTTTCACAACTAAGGGTGATTGCCTCTTGGTTAATAGTATCAGTTTCAGTTGGACTAAGCAAAATTCCTTACAGTTCGTCACATAGTATCTCTTCTAGTTATTCTATTTAATTCACCGACTTTTGTATTCGAGCCTCCATTTCTTATTGCTTCATGATTGATTCTTGAATGAAATCAACCATCATATCTTCTAGAGTTGGCTTGTCAACTGGACGTGGTTGGTGTTATAAATATCTAGTTAGAGCATAACCATTCCATTTATAAGTATAAGAGTTTCTCTACTCTGAATTGTAGTTATTTTCATATAGTACACCTTGAGATTAGTTGTACATGCTCGGTTATTCCCACACATATGCTGGCATCTAACATTCATGATTATAATGATAACTCTGAGCAATGTCGCGACATAGCCTGGATATCAGTTGAGCCTCCAAAAACACGTGAGAACACCTATCTCTCCCATTTGGTGATGATATAGATTGTAAAGATGTATTCAAGATCCCATAAAAATACTATTTACTCCATCCCTCCATTATGCATTGAGGCTATGATGTTAAATCTTAATTGCTAAAATAAATCATCACACATTGTTATTGTAGAAAAGTTCAAAAGATAATTAAATAAACAAGCCAAAAGAATACAGTAAGATATAATTAAACAAAATAAAATAAAGACAAAAAAATTAAAATTAAAATAAAAAAATAAAAAAATAAAAATGAAACAAAATAAAATGAAAATGACTATAGTAATAGCATTTAGGCTTTCCTAATTTCACTATCCTCGATAACGACACCAAAAACTTATTAACCTATTTTGTGATAGTTAATATTGTAGTAATTGTAAGTGTACGATGTAGTTGTAACTAGTATCAATAAGTACGGCTCAATCCCATAAAGACGATGAATGTTAGTAATTATCCTTCCCTTATTATCTAGTTTAAGGGTTAATCCTAGATTTTTAACTAAAAGAAACTAAAACTAAGCCAATCAAAATAAAATAGGTAACGAAATTGAACACAGAATTAATGAAGCATCCCCCTAAACCTTAGCAGATTGATCTTTTATTAATTAATAGTTTTTATTAATTTATTGGACCGTGGAGACTTCTATGGTATGTTAATAGCTGACCTTGAGTCTACTAACAACTAATCCTAAAGTTTCAAAGTGAATTACTAAGGCTAAAGTTTATAGGATTGCTTTATCGATTTATGAATCTATAGGATTGCTTTATCGATTTATGAATCCCTCTATTAGGTTTGATGCTAACTCGGAAGATTTATGTCATCCTATCTCCAGGGCTATATTCAACTCCTTCCAATTTTGATAGATCTATACAAACCTATGATTTCTCAATCTCTATGTATGAAATCATATTATGATCTAATATTCCTAGGTTTATTAGAACATATATTAAACATGTAATTGAATCGTAACATATCAATTAACTCAATTACATTAATAAAAGAATCAAAACATATTAAAGTATCAACATAGGGTTCATCTAACCAAAACACTAACAAGATGTTTAGCTACACATTATCGAATTTGAAATCAAACATAAATAGAAAGAACAACGAATTGAAAACAATGGGATTCTAATTCTAAATCCCCTTAGTTGTCTTCTATTGAGTATTCTTGTGATATAGAGGTTTGATCTTGTAGTTTGATGGATATTTTGGTGATTTCTTCATTTTTCCACTTCTCTGAACCAAAATCGCCCTTTAAGAATGATCTCCACATCTGGAATCACCTCTTAATGTCTGCTCCCCTTCATCTACCCTTAAAATCTTTTTTTATGGCAAAATTTAGGGTTCTGGGAGATGTACGACCATGCATCATACCTTGTACAACCAAAATGCCTAAAAATTATGAAAGTACAAGGCCTAAGAGAAGTACACCAGTAGATGCATGGCCATGCATCTCTTCTGTCATTGAATCTTCATTTTATGATGTGTTTTCATCTGAATCCTTCTCTTTTAAGTCCATGAAGGCAATTATAATTTGTATACACATTGGAATAAATTAAGTACCAAATATACAACAAAATTATGGAATATTAAGAAAAATATATCAAATGTGGGTGTAAAATATAGTCAAATATGAATCTATCACAAACACATTTATCCTTTGGACAAAAAAGAAAATGTTGAAAACGTCCATTTTTATAGAACTCCTTGATGAGATTCAATAACTGATTATTAATTCTTTCAAACTCTCTTATGTTGTATATAAAAAAGTTGTTACTCCTATGGTCCCAATAAAGTGGCTTTCCTTAACCATGTAAGTTTTTAACATTTTCTTTTTATTCCGTAACCATGGAAATTTTCCCAAAAAAGTGGTTTATGCCATTATACATCAACCAACAACAAAACCTCTAAAAGAAATTTTAACCTATGTCGTAAAATAAAAATCAGCTACCAAATGCCATGTTTGGTAAAGTGTTTATACCTTTTCATCTAATTATCATAGTAGCTAATTTCAATCAAACAAATAAAAAATTAAACCATACTTCGCATACGGAACTACCGAGGCTTAAGAAATATTTGAAATCGTATTAAGAAAAGAATCATCGGATTCCAAAACATTCAACTCAAGATCATTGACTAAACCCAAAGTGTGGCTATTATAATTGTATTACTTATATTATAATGACTTAGTCAATTATCACCATGATGAATACTGCAATAAAATTGATAAAATAAATAAGATGAAAATACTTAGTGGACGAGGTGAGTGATAAACAATAAGCAACTGGCAAAGAGTGGGTGGTTTGAATGAACTATGGAAAGAGGAGTAGAGTAGTAACACTTAGTCACTTAGGCAAGGAAGCGAGGAGGTCTAGTAGTACTGGATAGAGAAGGTGACTACAACTTTTAGTCACTCAAGTAGGACGTATAACATAAGAAGAGAGGAGACAACAATTCTTAGACATAAAATAATCTAGTAATTTAAAGAAAAGGATAAACCAAATGTAAAATGATATTGTTTAATAGTTTCTAGAAAAAAGTTAGGCTTTAGGGTAGCCTAATCCCAAGCATGGTAAAGCCTGAAATTAAAAATAAATCTCAAATTTGGACTAAAATATGGTCAAACCTACCATTAACCTTAAGTTGGGTCGGGCCAGGCCCTGGCTTATATGTCAAACCTACTCTTAGCTATTAGCAAGCTACATCTCATGCCACCATTAGTTGTTGTCTCACCTTCTTTGGTGGTTGGCTCTTGTTTGCTCAGTTTTTGCTACCATTATGGTTGCCCCTTATGCTACCTCCTTACCTACTGCTTGCTTCATTTCTGCAACATCTCTATGCCATAACTAAAAACAAAAACATAACCATAAAACAAACTCAACAATAGTGATTCTCATAGACTAAAGTATGGAGATCCTTAAATAAACATTTAGGTGCTTATTAAAGAACAAGTTTAATAGATCAACCCTATATTAGAAAATTTTTTAGAACATTACTTATATATCTATGGAAATTCTCACTGTGAGGATTGTATAAATGATTCTTTGAATTGACACCTCCAAAGTTATTTTGTATAGGGATTGTGATATCATTATTGGGAAATCAGGAAAAGATTTGATCCCGACCTTAGCAGAACAATTACAAATTGTTTTTTATATTTTCATTTCCTAAAAACCAAGTTCACTTTAATTCTATAAGATCAATAATATATAAATCATAATAAAGAATAAATCTTAATTTTTACCTTATTTCGAAGCTTTTTGGGCTTACAAATTAAGCTCTGTCTTAATAGAGTATCACCAGTGACTTGCATTGTTGCTGATGAGTTGTCCTTTGTCTTTAATGGTGATAGAGACAATGGTGATATCGGCACTGATCGAGGGCAATAGTTGCCCAGAAACTAGTGGTGAATCCCGACTGATGAGGGGAAATAAGTCACCCATAAGAGGAAGTAACATAGGCAAGACGAGAGTCTTCAGAGAATCAAGGATATGGTTGCTGGAGGCGTCGGTGTTGAAGAAAAATGAAGCAGCAATGAAAACTAGAAGACCTAGTTTTGAAAAAATGATGGGGCGCATGTATTATAGAGCATCTACGACACATGCCAGTCAACGCCTTATACACTTTTTGTTTGACTTTATATGTTCTAAGCCTTAATTTCAATCAAATTAGTTTAATTTAGACTAAATTATTTTTAAAATCTAATAAATTTGTAAAAATGTTTTCTAATTGTTTAAAATTTATTTTCAAATTGTTATTTTATTAGAAATACATTCAAATTTAGTTTAATTTTTCAAGGAGTTGAATTATTATACTAAATAAATTATCAAACCAATAAACAGAATCAAGCAAATATTTAAAAGAGTTATCTTTTATAATTAGATTATATTAGATAACTAATGTAATGAAAGTATATTAATTAAGATGAGATCTTAATTTTAATATTAAGTAATTATTTTTCTTAATTTGATTAAGATTAATAATTAAATTGATTCCTAATTTAATTTAGAAAAGTAGTTTCTAAATTTAGAATTAATGATATTCAACTAGATTGAAATTAATTAATTAGACTCTTTAAAATTAAGAAAATTATTTTCTTAAGTAATTAAGAAAGATGTTTCTTAATTAAATTTATACAGAATGGTAAAGGGGCTTAATTAAATTTATTTATTTCAATTTGATTGAGATAAATTAAATTTATGACTTTATTTGCTTAGAGAATTATTATTCAGTTTTTTTAGATATTGTTTCTTTATTTATGAATAATAAGTTTCTTGATTTATTAGAAAAGATATTTTTCTTGAATAAATTTTCAAAAATGTTTTTATTCATTAGTTAAGAAAAGGAACTTTCTTTAATAGTTTTTAAAATAGTTTTCTAATTTACTAAAGAAAGATTTTCTAATTAATTAAAAATTAATCTCTATATAGATAAGGAATTTTTAATTAAATTTAAAAGTTTTTATTAATTTTTTAGAAAATTAAAGAATAATTCATTCAAAAGTCATAAAAGGCATCAAGAAGTAGCATTACAAGGCAGTAAGACATTACAAGTCATAATAACTACCAAAAAGTAAATACAAGAAGATTTATCAATTATCCTAGGAAAGTTGGAAGATTATAAGCTCCATTGTCTTCTAGAGTATGAACTCAATTTCTCAACAACTTGATGAGCTACCAAGGTTTCTCTAATAAAAAAAAATTCTTTAAGCTAGTGCATGTCTACCTATTTTGGTCTTATTGAATATTCTTTGATTTCTCTCTATCCAAATTGAGTAAACAAAACAATTCAGACTAAGACTAAGACATATCTTGTTTTGTCCCAAAGTAAGGTATTTATCTTTAGCCCACCTTAATATGTTATCCCATTTAGTCTTAGAGAAAAAGAGATTTAAAGTGTGATACATTCTAGCTCAAATGGAAGCTGTATATTGGCATTTAATAGAGATGATCAATACTTTTAGTCTCTAAATTGCATAACTCACATAAGACATCATTGGAGCCAATGATCCTATCTTTGGTTTTCAATCTTTTCCTAATTGCTAACCATGTGATGAAGGATGCCTTAGGTTTTAAAGAATGTTTCTAGACACTATTAAACTAAGAGCTTAGAGGTATGTTTGGCCTGAGCACTTTGAGACATAAAGCATTTGAGAAATCTCCCTTGTTGCTTAAAGCCCATATAGGTTGATTATTTGAGAAAGTATTAAACAGCTAGTTGGGAAAATAACCCTGGACTCTTTCAGTCCTCTTCTTAAGAAGTTCTAAGAGATATGATATACAACACAACTGGCTCTAACTTAGGTAGAGATTCTTTTAGTGATATTTATGATGTCTTCTTTTAGAAATAGAGGGCTAAGATTAGTCTAATTGTCAAACTAGAACTAGGTAGTATCACCCTTCCCAATCCTAATTTTTATAAAAGGAAACACCATTTGTCTCTTTCTAAGAAATTGAATGAAAGGCTAGGTGTATTCTCTCTTTTCAGGTAGTTGCCATAAGTTAAAGTCTTTAAGATATAATTCATTCATCCATTTTCATCACATTGATTCTTTGTTTTTAAAGAGCTCTAAATCTTTGGCTACTTGCATAATTCGAAACGTTTGTATTGAGGTGAATTTAAGACCCCTATCTTGTTTCCTCCAGCATAGTTGATCCCATTTGATCCTAGCACCTCTTGAATTTTCACTCTTTCTAAACCAAAGGAAGGTTTTTTAATAGATTTCTCAATCTCCTTGATGATTCTCTTGGGTAACTGTAGGTGTAGCACCCCACTCTCATAGTGCAAATCCCTGAACCTATCGATGGTATTCAAGAATACACTCTACAAGGGTGGTGCAC
This sequence comes from Erythroxylum baracoense, assembly GCA_025629805.1. Taxonomy (NCBI): domain Eukaryota; kingdom Viridiplantae; phylum Streptophyta; class Magnoliopsida; order Malpighiales; family Erythroxylaceae; genus Erythroxylum; species Erythroxylum baracoense. Next base: position 8,858,944 of record JAOTAY010000007.1, on the reverse strand, counting down.
TAGAATGGTCAGTTAGACTCAATACAAATTTTTCTCTCACAGCACACACATCAAATATATTTAAACAAATCAAAATCAATCACGGCCCATATCATTTATACACACATTAAGTCCAAATCTATTCTCAATTTGATCATTTCATTCATCAAAACACTTTCAGTCATAATGTCATTACACTTTACAATTCACATAAACATTATATAATATTTGCAGAATACATTGTAAAAATATAAAAGAGACTGTAGATATACGCAGATGTCAATTGATCCCGACCTCTATTTCTTATTCGGTTTCAGCAGCTATATTCCAGTTTTTGGGGTGAGTTTTGCGAACTCAGTAAGCGGACCATCCTCGATGGCTCACTCATATCACATAACATATACAGTTCATGCTTCAAATTCATATACACTTCATGTCAGCATATAATGCACATCATTTCACCTATAATCATATAGAATCATATAGCAATTTGATCACTTATTTCATAGTTCACATTCAAAGTAGTCAAACAGTTCATTTCGATCATTAAAAACATACATATCAATTATATATGCAATGTGCATGAGACTCACTTCCAATCGTTATTGTTGTGACCGAGTGCCTGTAACTATCTCGTATCCATTATAGATATCAGGGTCATTAATAACTGTCCCTTAGCCATTGGGACAAGGCTCAATATACATAGTGAGCTAGAGGCTCTTACCACATTTGAGCTTTAAGCACTTTTTTGATGGCTACTCTGGTCACAACTGCCTTTATGTTATCATACATTTATGTAATGGAATGCATAACATGTATTCAGTCAATCAATTATGCTCAATCTTACACATTCATATTCACATTCAAATTCAAATTCTCATTCGCATTATCATCATACCTTGGTCCGACGTTCAACATTTAAGTTGAGAATCACTTATTCAGTTAAATTCATATACAATGAGCACTTATAATGATTTTCATGCATTAAATGCCTCGGATATTCAATGTCCGAAATCAACACATTCACATCACACAATAATTCAATACAGAAATTAAAACAAACAATTAATTAAGAGGTGATCATCTAGGTCGACTCACAGTATGCTCCAGATTAGCATTAGCTTCCATGATTAAAAAATGTATGGATGCTGACTTTCAACTTTGTGTATTAACATCATGCAATACACACATTGCATACATATTACTAATTGCACAATCACATAAACTTTCAATTTTACACATATGTATATATGTAATGCATAATGCATGCTCATATTAACTATTCCGGGTATATTTCCTTAATTTACATCTCATAATCTATAGCACCCCGTTACCATGTGGTACATACGGAAACACCCTGAGGACATTCTAGTACATAACCTATGAAATGGTGCGCTACGTTCAATCACAACATTCACTTAACATGGCATCATCATTCTTAATTTTCTTATAAGACATCATAAGAAAATCACAATATTTTAAAACCAAAATTTTCCTCATTTCATCCAAAAACTGAACGTTATACAATGTATCTTGCAAACATCCATACATGTACATCATCATATCCTAATACAAAATATGCTACATGAAGAGGAATTTGCACAAAAAGTCTATTTAATCTTCCAATCTCAGCTGACCGACTTTTGAGCCATTTCTTCTTTTTCCCAAAAGTACAAGTCTACACTGCTTGTAGCGTCTTTGTTGGACCCCAAAACTTTTCTTGGAAGTTAGAACTATTATATGTGAAATGTTGGAAGTGGTAAGCTGGAAAATG
>JAOTAY010000007.1:8845572-8857091 GCA_025629805.1 Erythroxylum baracoense | reverse complement strand
TATATTTTTCTTATTTTAATTTAATATTTTATTATTTATAATTTTAAATTTATATGACTAATAATATATTTTTATGAGATCTTTTATTTACTAAATTTATTTTATTTATATTTTCTTATTTTAAGTTAATATTTTATTATTTATAAATTAAAATTTATATGATTAATAATATTTTTTACGAAATATTTTATTTACTAAATTTATTTTATTTTTATTTTTCTTATTTTAATTTAATATTTTATCAATTATAATTTTAAATTTATATAACTAATAATATAAATTTTAATTATTTATACAACAATTAATAGCTTATTAAATCAATGGACTTTTTAGTCATTTTATTTCTTTTCAGTAATCGCAATCGCACTTGTCAAACACTTATTTTCAAGTTTCAGCAATTACCAAAACAGCAATTCCAAACACATAAGTACTTATTGAGAATAAGTACTTATCATTTCAGTAAGCTATCAACTGCCACCACTCTCCCAAACCAAGCCATAGTCTTTGGAGAAGTTGCAATCAATGATGCTATAGCTGATGTGATGTTGATAGTTCTTTACTATTTTCACATTTACGTGGGGAAAGTTCTATTATTGGTTCTTATAGTGTATACAATTTCAAGTTTTATATTTACACAGAAAGTCCATATTTCACTAGAAATTATCTGTGTAAGAGTGCTGAAATTAGACATTCAAAGCCAACAATTCCAAATTCTAACATTGATATTAAACTATTTGCATCTTTTAAGAAATTTAGATTCACTTGCAATTTAAAATTTATATTAGTGATTGATGGTCTTGGAGCTCTAGTGATGAAGTGTTTTTAAACTATCATGTTTGCCTTTCTTCGTCAACCTTTATTGTTATTGTTTAAAGTATTCTCAACTTCACTGAAGCTATAGATGCACCCAATGCATATATATTACTACAATTTGTTGAAATATAAGTGAGACTTTGTCCCACATCGAAAAAATACATGACCTTGAGCATACATATAAGCCTAATGAGTTATTCCTCCTAGCACCAATTGGTTTTAGGATGGAACCTCATTTGAGCTCGTATATGCTTAGTTTATTTAAGCCCAATTATATAAAATTCAACATGGTATCAGAGCAGGTTGCTCTAGGGTTACTCGTCACCACCTCATTACAATAGATTGTGGCACGTATTGGGTCGTAAATTAGCCCACACGTGAGGGGACGGTATTGAAATATAAGTAGGACTTTGTCCCACATCGAAAGAATACATAACCTTAAGCATGTATATAAGCTTAATGAATTATTCCTCCTAGTACCAATTGATTTTAGGATGATACTTCATTTGAGCTTGTATGTGCTCAGTTTATTTAGGCCCAATTATATAAAATTTAACACAATTGCTTTTTGTTTTACTCTAAGTTGGATTGTTGAGTGCTTATATGATAAAGAAGTTGTACTTTGGAAGGTATTTAATGGTTTTCAATGAGTATTTTCCTGGATTACTTTTCCATTCTATCACCGTCCTTTTTCCTTTTCTAGTTGAAAACAAACTAGCTTAATTATCTATAATTTTAGGCACTCTACTAATCTTGAAGCTTTTTTCATAATTCTCATGGCTAATCATTCATATATGATGGTTGACGTATAAAGTTGTTCTCATCGACATGGACAAACTTAGAGTCATTCTAGTTACGATGTAATTTTTCTATAATCTCAGCATTTATAATTTATAAACTGGTCTCTGTATTTATTATTTTTTTATAAGAATTGTTAAAGTTGTAATTAAAATCTTGTATACGAAAAATATTATTTTTGTTGTTATAATTTAATGATATTTTATTTTTTATATACAATGCTTCAAATTATCAATTACTTTTGTGTAATAAATTACAAAAAATCTAAATATTATATAAAATAGTATGGATTAAAAATGTCACAAATAATTATAATTAACATAGTATACATTTTATTAAAATGTATACTAAAAATTTGACTACATTTTATAAAATGTAGCCAAAAACATTTAGCTACGTTTTTTAAAATGTAGCTAAAAACCTCTTGCTATATTTATGGAAAGTAGTCAAAAACAAGTAGCTACGTTTTTTGAGACGTAGCTTGAAATGTTAGCTACGTTTCAAAAAACGTAGCAAAAAATTTTTAGCTACAAAAGTTAAATATAGTTAAAATGTATTGCGACGATTCTTAAAATGTCGCTAATAGTTTTTTGCTATGAAAATAAAGTATAAGCAAAAATTATCAGTGATGATTAGTGAAAAAGATCACTTATAATTTTCAGCTATGGAGATTTGGTGATATTTTTAACGACGAATATAAACATCGCTAATGACTATTAGCAACGATTTTGAGACTTTTAGTGAAAAAAATTTTCGTAGCCAAATATCGTTTTTGTTGTAGTGGTTGTTATAAATTCTCAATTCTTACCAAAGACTCCTTTGCAATGGTGAAGCTTGATTTTTCTATATCGTCTCATTTTAGCAGTGGCGCTTGTTTCTGGTTCAACTTGAACAGTATTCTCCACTAAACTTTGGCCTAACAATTTATTCTATATGATATTATCAATATTGTGAACCTATTTGGAGCCAAAATTAGAGAGCTCCTTTGAATCTTTGTTGGGGATTTCCTTTGGTTTCTTATGCACACCAGGATACATTGCTAGTACTCCATGACTTATGCGGACTCTTTCTCATTTCTTTTGGAGCATCATTTTCATTCTCTGTAATATGAGGTTCTAAGTGAATCTTGGAGTGGAGCTTAAGAAGTTCATCTGAGAATCTTGTCTAAGATCTCTTGCTCGATTCCTTCCAAAATTTTTTGTCATTGTCTAGTCGCAGGAGCTTCAAGTGGTATCTTATATTTTATAGTCTTCAACTAATTCACCATGTTTTATCTAATCTCGTGATTTCACCATGTTTTATCTAATCTCGTGATAACTAGAGTTTCAGGTAGTTTTGTGTTCAGCTCTACTTGTACGAAAATCCTTGTACATCTGACTCTTTTTCATGGGGACAACCATCTCATCCAAGTAAAGAGGTCTTCCAAGGGCACCTATGATGTTGTCCAGTCCAGTATTCGAGGGATATGCCGTAAGATCTTATCCATATTGGAATATGTTTGAATTTCATATTCTTTAATATAAGCCTCGATTTCACTAGAAATATGTAAATTCTATGAATATGCCAAGACCCCATTTCTAAAATTCTCTGCATACTATTGGAATCTGCAAATTTAGAGAGATAGAAATCATCTTCATTCAACAAAACATTCTCTAAACCAGAATTTGACCAGTCATGGCCTATCGATAAAATAAAATCCAAGATTTTACCTTAAATTGGAACAAATGCAAAATTCATCGTCAGAGCTGTAGTTAGTTAGAAACAAACAAGAATACACGAACCAATAGAATGGAAAAGAAGTTGCAAATGGAATTATATTCATAGATCTTGTTACCTTTTAAGTTTTAACTAAACTCCCCGTTTCCACGGACGCGTCCGCTGCATGCGAATGGCTCTCCACGTAGCACCCCTATCCGCTATCCGCTATCCGCTATCCGCTATCATTACAATCCAACACGTTGCCACGTAGACGGCCACCTCCTGCCACGTATCAGAACCTGTCCATATGCCACTTCCTTATATAGATGTTTTCATTTCCATCACCAACTTCTATCCCGTTGAATTAGTATTTATATATGTTCTCTTTAGTGCTCTTGCCCCCATCCAGGACCTTCACAACCAAACGTTGTACTCTTCGTATTTGTTTGATCATTGGTTGTACTCTTCGTATTTGTTTGATCAAACCCTACCTGAGAAGGTTATCCAAAAACAACTTTCCGGCAGCATTTCCCGTTAGTCAATGGCTCAATAAATTGTTTGTGAGATCGATGGCCTCTGATGGTCAAAAATTTCCTCCTCAGATGCAGGAGACACAGCCTGGAAAAGAGCATGTCATGGACCCTACCCCGCAGTTCACTTCTTCTGATTACAAGCCCTCCAACAAACTTCAGGTCTCTAGTAATAGAAAAATATATATGTCCCGCCCACCCTATGTTTATATGTATGCATGTCTTGGTAGCTAAATGAAGATGAATCCCGGGAACTGACTTCTACTTTATGATGCTCTTATTGAACAATGAAATCTCTGCACGTCTAGTTGATTAGGATTAATAGTACAACTAGTTGATTCTTTGTTTCAGGGAAAGGTTGCACTAGTGACCGGTGGTGATTCTGGGATTGGAAGAGCAGTTTGTCACTGCTATGCCATTGAAGGGGCAACAGTGGCCTTCACATATGTTAAGTCTCAAGAAGACAAGGATGCTGAGGACACCCTCCAGATGTTGAAGAAGGACAAGACCGGAGATGCCAAGGATCCCATTGCAGTAGCTGCAGATCTGGGTTTCGATGAGAACTGCAAGAAAGTGGTTAATGAGGTTGTTAATGCTTATGGCAGGATTGACATCCTTGTTAATAATGCAGCTGAGCAATATGAGAACAGCTCGATTGAGGAAATTGATGAGGACAGGCTTGAAAGGGTGTTTAGGACTAATATCTTCTCTTACTTCTTCATGACCAAGTATGATTACTGGAACCTTGAAGGCGGGTTCTTCCTTTGCCCGTCCTTTATCAATGTATTATAATTTAAAAAGTTTGATTTGTCTGATTTTATGAATCATAGCTGTTTTATGGTAAAAATTAATAATCCATTTTTGGTCTTACGACATGTGGGACGACTCCCGGATGGCAGGCATGGTTTGAAGCACATGAAAGAGGGCAGCTCCATAATTAACACCACATCAATCAATGCATACAAGGGGAACGCCAAGCTGCTAGACTACACATCAACAAAAGGTGCTATTGTGGCTTTCACAAGAGGGCTAGCTCTACAGCTTGTGGAGAGAGGCATACGCGTCAATGGTGTTGCCCCAGGGCCAATTTGGACTCCTCTCATACCAGCCTCATTCAAAGAAGAGGAGGTTGCTAATTTTGGAAAGCAAGTGCCAATGAAAAGAGCCGGTCAGCCTATTGAGGTCGCCCCATCTTATGTATTCCTTGCTTGTAATAACTGCTCCTCTTACATTACTGGCCAGGTTCTGCACCCTAACGGTGAGTTTCTAGCTAACCATTTCCTTTGTACATAAGAGGCAACAATATTATGCATCTCAAATCTTCTGTGATTCAAGCCTTTTTCGTTTCATAATTGTTATTGCAGGTGGAGCTATAGTGAATGCTTGAAAAAGGCATGGTTGGGCATTGCCTTTTGCAACTGATGGTTCGGCGTTACCTTTTGTTACTCAAGATGGCGGAATCTATGTTTTTGTCTGGTAGACTTTTCTCCCAAAGATATAATGTCCATGTCCTTGTTGGTTTATCTACGTGTCTGTCATGCATACGAAATATACAAGCTTGAATGTAGGAACGCTTAGCGGGTCTTGAATGTATGTGGATCATCGCTGTGTGATACTTCGATATAATATATTAATAAGAAATGCCACTTTTCGAGGATACATAATCGATATGAGCTTCGGAGGAGATGGAACACGTGTGGAGAATTAATGAATTATGCTGTGCATATGGTTTGAAGACATTGCCGGCCGGTTCTCTGGTCAAGCAGTTTAAGTTTTTATTTTTTGAAAAATGAATTTGAATTAGGCCATAAAAGGCTGAAAACAAGTTGACATTACAAATGTCTTCAAGAAAAAGAGCTTAGAATCAAAAGTATCATACTATGCTACTTTAACCTCATCACGTTATTACAATACTAATTCTAACCAATGCTTCGAAAGATAACAAGTCATAAAAGCTGTTTATATGAAGTCTAATGGCAGTTTCATAATAATGAATTGTTTCCAGCTTTTTAAAGATAACTCATCATAAAAGGTTATGTCTTTATATAAAGTTTAAGAGACTAAGATTCTAATCTTATTTTGTCTAACTCTATCCAATTGAAAAAATGTCTTTATTTTTAGTTAAAATTTACAAACTCTTTTAATCTTTCAGTCCAATCGAAAAAACGTCTTCATTTTTTTTAAATTTTACAAACTCTTTTAATCTTTCACTCGCGTTAAATTTTTATAAACTGTTAAATTTTACAAACGGAGTTCTCTCCATCTTCTCTCGCGGTCGTACGCATTTGCTGCTCCTCAGTCAGTCTCTAGTTGTTGTAGCCATGCAGCCGCACTCCCTCACACCCAGCCAGCCTCACTGCACTGCCCTCACACGCAGTCACCGTCCTTCTCACCCCACTCTCTGCTCTTCATCCCAACCACTAATGCACGCTTCATTACCGTACCCATCGCCAACGCAAGCTCGTGAGCCACTCTTCTCCTCGACCACCACCACGCACACCCTTGCATTGTAAAACACCGCTTCCATGTAAGTCACGGTCGTGACTTAACTTACACAGTTGTGACTTAACTTGTATGGCCGTGCATGCAAGTTACGACCGTGTATTCTTATAAGTCACGACCGGGCAAGAATGAGATATATATAACAGAGATGCAGAAAAAGCCTCCTTGAAATGACGTGGCATGTCTATTATTTTCTCTTCTTTGACCGTACCATATCAGAAGGTATTATCATGACCAGTGATTCTTCCAACCTTCACCAGTTTAAAGAGTTGCTCGTGATAATTCTTAAAGTTTTGCTTGTATAAAGTCAAATTCTAGTTTTGGTTCCTTCATAAATAAAAAAAAAATATAACTTGATTACTTTATGCTTTATTAACCACAATAAGATAATCATAATTTATTAGAACTCACAGTGGTCAGTAATTGCTCAAGTGCCAAAAAGGCTGCTGATTGGATGAAGTTGATTTTGTGCTCCAAACCTGCTTTTTGAATATAAGGTAATCCAGCTTCATAAAACTCTCAGTCTAGATCAATTGCTGTTATTTGTCACAAAAAAACAAATATTAAACAACAATTATAGGTAGTCAAGATCCAATCTAGAAATGTAACGGTCCAAATGCGTGCAATTCGTTTAAATTGCCATCTTACCATGGAATAAAAATAAATTGAAACACAATTGAGCTTTCACATCACCAACTGGCAGCGTCAGTCTATTGCTTTATGGTCAAGACATACAAGAGTTACGTATAGTAGGGTTACAACAGATTGGGTCAACTACTTACAATTGGTAAAGGGGATTAGTACGAGTAAATCACTCTATACAGAATATGCCAGAGAATTTGCTTAATATCCTTATTACCCCCCTCAAGTTGAGAGTGGTAGCCACTGTCTATTTGTTCCTTAAAAGAAGAAAACGACCTTTTGTTATTAGTTTAGTCAACACATCGACGATATGATCCTTGGTAGAAATATAATGTACATAGAGGTGATCTTTAGCAACCAGATCATGGATGAAGTGGAAACCGATCTCAATATGTTTAGATCGTAAGTGAAAGGTAGGATTTGTCATAAAATATGTTGCTCCCAAATTATCATACTACAACGTAGGAGGCTGGGGAGGAGAAAACCAAGTATCGCGTAACAGCAAGAAGAGCCACTGGAGCTCACTCATGGCAATAGCAATTGCATGATACTCAGCCTCAGTAGACGAGTAAAAAACCGCCCGCTGTTTGCAAGAGGACCAAGAGATTAAGTTAGGTCCAATAAAAATGGCAAATCCTATTGATAACTTGCGGTCTTCAGGAGAACTGCCCCATTCTGCATCAGAATAGGCATGAAGAGCCAGAGAAGAGGAAGATCGAATAAGTAACCCATGTTAGGAAGTGCCAAGAAGATAATGCAGGATGCGTTTAACTGGCTTCCAATGGAGGATAGTGGGCTGACGACTATACTGCACAACTCTGTTGACCGTAAATGCAATATCCGAGCGAGTGATGCCAAGCTATTGGAGACTGTAAACAACTCGTTGATAAAGGGAAGCTTCAGTGAAAGGTTCCGAGGAATCTGTACCCGTGAGAGAAGAAGGATCGGACAGAGAGCTGACAGGTTTGGCATCCAACATTTTAGTAGTGGCGAGAAGGTCCTGGATGTACTTGTGTTGAGTGAGTAATAATCTGTGAGGAGTGGGAGTTGCTTCAACACTAAGGAGATAATGGAGAGAGCCAAGGTCTTTAATGGCGAACTGAGCCTGCAAAAAGGAGAGAACATCCGAAACTAGGCGAGAATCACTATCAGTGAGGATGATATCATTAACAAACACAAGACAAAAGAGATTAGAACGATCATGAGAAAAATAAAAAAGAGAGGGATCGATGTGGAAGGAGGAAAAACCATAGGTTGTTAAGGTTTATTTGAGACAGTTGAACCAACTACAAGGAGCCTGCTTGAGTCCGTAAAGAGACTTGTGAAGAAGGCAAACATGATGAGGTTTCTGCTTGTCAACAAACTGGGAGTTTGCTTCATATAAACTTGTTCGTCAAGAGAACCATGAAGGAAAGCATTAGAGATATTGTACTCATCAAGCATAGCTTGTCGCCAGTGCGAGCTGCTTGTCGATACGTGGTCGGTGTGGGCTCGTGTGTGAATAAGGGAGGGAACGAAATAGATGCTTTAAGAACATGTGGTAGAGGGAGAGAATTCATTTTGGATCGTGTAACCATAGGATGAGTAAACATGGGCTGGTGCTGCAAGGAAGAAGACGTAAGATCAACTTCTAAATTAATCGAAGGAAAAGTATCATGTGAATGTAAATTAGAAGAGGAAGGGGATTGTGCTGGTTAGAGGACGGGGGACTTGTCCGTCGGTGGAGTGACATGGGACTGTGGAGAGTATGTAAACGATGAGGGAGGCGGAGCACTGACTGGCGTGGAAAACAGGAGAGGAGCAGCTTGGGGCGACGGAGAAGGTGCAGTTGCTGGTATAGGAGTAGGAGCATGCGGTAGACACGAGGGAGAGGTGGAAGTGCGGCACGGGTCAGTTGAAAGCAAGGATGGTAGTTGAAAGTGCAGAGAAGGATGTTGTAAAGGGAAAACATTTTTGTCAAAAATAAGATAACGAGAAACATAAACCCTATTATTTGAATAATCGAAACAATAATATCCCTTATGAAGTTTACTATAGCCCGTGAAAACACACTTGACTGAACACGGTTGTAATTTATTTGGTGCATGGAGTCGTAGCGAAGGGCAACAGAGACACCCAAAGGTTTTAAGAAAAGTGTAATCAAGCTTAGCATTAAAGAAAATTTCAAAAGGAGATTTATGATTCAGCAAGGGAGTGAGAAGCCTGTTGATGACATAGTTAGCAAAGTGGTGATGGTAAAACATATCTATTTATTTTTTGCTCAAAAATTGCAAGTGAACGGGTCGTAACTTATAGCTTAAAAGAGTAGATATCGATCTCACAGGGATTGATACCCAGACACTATTTAATTTAGATAAAACTTTATTTAAAAAACGAAATTGTTTAATAAAAATAATATGGAAAACTTAAATAAAAATTAAAAGACTAACTCAAAACAATAGACAATAACAACGTGCAGAAAAATCATAATTCAAGAATCTAAAATCTAGAGATTACTTTTTTCCCTATTTTGTCTCCCTCCTATTTTATTGATTGAATTGTGTCTCGCCCTAGATTTTCGAACGTATTAACTACCTTTTCTCAAGGTGTAATTAATTGTCTCTAATCGAATTAAAGGGAATCAATTGGACGATCTCTCAACCTACTCAATGACTCGACCTATTCAACTCGTTATTAAACTATCTTAAGGGTGATCAATTGATTAGTCGATATCTCTCTTCCAACTATTCAATTAACGTGATAATTGTAAGTCTATAGGTCACCAACTCTCACTATACAATCCTACACAAATTTATCTTACTCACTTTCTCGATTTGTTGCAAGATAACAAGTAAAATCAACAATCATTAAAGACAACTTCATTCAATTCAATGAAATAAGAGTTCTATCAAAATAGTTTAAAAGTAATCCTTAAAACTAAATCAGCCTAACATGGTCTCCATAATATCATCAACACTCAAATAAACCATTTTACAAAGAATAGAAGAAGTAAAATTGACAGAAAATTGAATAGAAGAACTCCTTCTCTTCTTTGCCAAAATCTGGAAATTTTGATATTGATGTGCTATTTTCTCCAATCTTAATGATGATCCTTGACTTCAATCCTTCCTTAAAGCTCCAAACATGTGTTCTTCACTCAATGATGGTGTTTCTACAGAAAGTTTTCATCTCTCCTTGAAGATGGAGGCTTAATTATGCTTAAATAGTCCAAAAGTTAATGAAGCCCCGCATATTGTCTCGGATTATGATTCTCACAATCATGGGAATTGTCATGATTCCCTTCCTCTTTTCTTTTCCTCTTTGATTTCTAACTCAATCTCCAATTTGCTCCATCTTCTTTCCTACACAAAAATAGTCAATTCTTACCTTAAATTATCATTAAATATAAAAGAATAATAATGGAAATCAAACTAAACGAAAACATACAAAATGAATCCTAAACTACAACAATAATCAACAATTATGTAAGAAAACACATGTAAATTACATAAAAAGACAGACTAATGCACACCTATCAACATCCCCATACTTGGATCTTTACTTGTCCTCAAGTAAAATAAATACCACCAATCAATTCTATCACTTCATTTTCACAAAGATCAAAGCATACAATCCCTCAAATTGGAGCCAACTCAAATATCAAATTAATACACATATCGTGACTATTTTTTCATTGGTATATATAAGTAAACTCAACAATTAATACCATCACTTAAAGATAAGTAAATATGCAAAATGAATTTTTCTTACAGTTTTCACTCATTTCTCTTAAGTGTTTACTGGTTAGTGCACTACAAGAAAAATTGCAAATAGGGACGGAAAATAGGGACGAATAAATTTCGTCCCTAATTAGGGACATAATTTGGGACCGAACTAAGTTAAAAAATAAAACCGTCCCTAAATCCGTCCTCAAAGTTTGCTACATCTACACCAATCAAACTTTTCGTCCCAAAATTGGTTGCAAAGTTTGGCGCCAAAGTCCGCGTAGTAAAGTTCATAAGAATCCTTCCTTAATTTCAAACCAAATTTACGAACGAAAAAAAGGTCCTGAAATCCGTTACTAATTTGCGACTGTTCACAGTGGGACGGATTTAGAGACGGAAGATTAAGGACGGAATTTTTCGGTCCCAAATATTGGACAAAATTTGCAACCAATTTCTTTGAGAATATTTTCCATCCTTAAAATCGTAACGACGATGTTGGGACTAAATATTCCGTCCCTATTGCCGTGCCTATGTCCGTCCCAAATCTCGTCTATAAATCGGTCCCTATTTTGGTTGTTAAATCCGTCCCAATTTTCGTCCCTTTAATTTCCCCACTTCTCCGACAGGTAAAACGGTGCGTTTTTCTTTGAGCTCTTTTATTTATACCCAAAGGTCGAGAATCAGAGGTATTGCCTGCTCTTTTTTGCATCTTCTTCCAAAGGTTGTAAAAATCTTGAGATTTTCTCTTAAAGGTAGAGTTGCTTGGTTTTGATTCATGAAACTACCCATCAAAGTGTTTGAAGTTATTGAAAGGTTGGCATTACAAGCTCAT
>JAOTAY010000007.1:8801959-8845472 GCA_025629805.1 Erythroxylum baracoense | reverse complement strand
AAGGTGAAAGTTAAGTAAGAATTGAATAAATAGGTGGTAAAAAGGGTAAAATGGTAAAGTTGTCACTTAAAATTTGCATCCTCCCCCTTTTTGTACATAGTCGCAGGCCACGATCGTAGCCTGCTATGCCACGATCGTGGCATGCGGTGTACCAACGAAGGAAATCTCAATCGCAGGCCACGATCATGACTTGATAGGTCACGGTCGTGGCCAGTGCCTGTATCTTGACACCAAGACCTTCTTCTTCCAATTCTTTTTCGTCTCTCAGTTTGTAATTCTTCTTCACTTCTCTTAACATGCTTGCATACTCTTCCCCACAATTTCGAAATCCTATTCCTCATTTGCTTTTATTGAACCAAACAAGAATGAACCTAACTACGAAATTCAATTAATCTAACAAAATTAAACAATAAACTAATTTTTCCATGGGTTGCCTCCCATGTAGCGCTTCTTTTAACGTCGGTAGCTCAATGCTCCTTTTAAAGCTCACGGTGGTTGCAATGATTGATTTGATGGTAGCGTCATTATTAATCTCAAAGTCTGAATATTTGCTACCGTATTGCAACTACCACCTTCCTTGGAATTTTCTTTGCCTTGCCTTCTCCTTCACGTGCACTTTTTACGGAAAGCATTTATAGGATTCTCAATGTCTTCCCACTCTCCTTAAGGTTCGGGTTTGTTGCGATCTACTGGAGTTGTAGGAGCTCCGTATTCTCTAACAGTCACCTTGAAGGTTAGTTTCTCCTTCCCTGCTCGTAAAGTTAGTTCGCCCCCATCCACATCAATCATTGATCTCACAGTAGCTAAAAACGGTCTTCCAAAAATCATCGGAGTATCCTCATCTTCATTGATATCTAAAATATAGAAATCCGTGGGAAAGACAAAATTACCGACCTTGACCAGTACATCTTATATGATTCTCATTGGTCTAAGTGAAGTCCTATCAGCTATCTTAACTAAAAACTTTGTGGGCACTAACTCTCGTAACCCTAATTTAAGACTGAGAGTGTAGGGCATCGCATTTATATTTAGACCTAATTCTGCGAATGCCCTATCTATGATGATCTTGTTGATACTACAGGGGATGAAGAAGTCCTCTGGATCATCCTTCTTTACTATGTTAGGGGTGTCTTCCAGTATTCGCTCCTTCCCCTTCGCTGTGACAGACTCTTGTAATTTCAATTTAGATTGTATTCGTTTTGTCACTTCCTTGACTTTGTTTGGCTCAATTTCTTATAACTTTCCTACTCCCCTCCTAGCATATAATTCCTTCTAAGCAAAAAATTGGTGTCAGAATACTTACTTGCACCGATTTGCTCACAGTCTCACTTAGAAGGTCATCTTTGACTACTTGATCTTCTCCTTTGTCTACCTCTTCCAGCTCCTCGTCCTGAGTCTGGCTTACAAACATGATACGCTCCTTTGGGTTCGACTCGGTGTTGTTTGGAAGAGTTCCAGCATTTCGAGTTGACATTTCTTCTGCGAGCTGCCCCACTTAGACTTCTAAATTGTGGATAGACGAAGCATGATTCTTTGTGACTTGCTCGAATTTACTCTCAAGCCTCCTATGTTCTTCCTCCATTCCTCCTATCTTATCCAAAATTTTGTCCAATTTTGAATACATCGAGCTTGCTTTGTCTTGTTGGAAGCTCGATTGTCCTTGGGGTCTGAACTACCGTCCATTGTTGTTGTTAGACAAGGAGAAGTTTGGGTGATTCTTCCAGCTAGGGTTATATGTGTTAGAGTAGGGATTATTACCCCCTCTACGTCTAAATTGAGCTCCCATGTAATGAACTTACTCTGGGTTGTCTTCTCTCACCAAAAAGCAATCTACCGTCTCATGATTCAATTGGCCGCATAGCTCGCACTTCAATTGCACGGCCTTTACCATAACTGAGGATGATGTCTTCATATTACTGAGTTGTCGCGTCAAGTTGTCAATCTTAGCTTGCATTTCTGTCATCTGATCGACAGCGACAACTCCCTTCTACTCCCTAAAGTTAGTAGATTGCCTACTACGTTCACTAGCCCATAAGCAGCTATTATTGACCATCTCCTCTATTAAGTACTTTGTTTCATCGACCATCTTTCTCATTAATGATCCTCCTGACGCCTCATCGATGGTGCCTCTAGTCTGTGGGTTTACTCCGTTATAAAATGTCTGCAGCAGGAACTCCTTGGGTAAATTATGGTGTGGGCATCTCCTCTGCAGATCCTTGTAACACTCCCACGCTTCATAAATGGACTCCCCATCACCTTGTTGGAGAATTGTAATTTTCTTGATAATTTTGGTGGTCTTTGTTAGTGGGAAGTATTTATTTAGGAAGGCATGCATTAATTGGTCCGATGTCGTAATATTAGCAGGGCTCAGTGAATGATACCAAGCCTTCGCTGTATCCCTAAGCGTAAAAGGAAACAACTTAATTCTCACTACATCTTCAAACATCTTGTAATACCAGAAAGTATCACAGATCTCGAGAAAACTCACGATATGAGTGTTCGAGTCTTCATTTGCAAGTCCATAGAATTGGACACTTTGTTGAAGCATGTTCAGGAGGGCTAGCTTGATTTCAAAGGAGACCACTTGAACAGGCAATCTAGCCACTCCTTGGTTCGCTGGATTGAACCCTGGCCTCATAAAATCTATGAGAGTCCTCTGTTGTTGCCTACTAGGGTTGACTTCTTGATCCATGTTTCTTTGGAACTCCTCGACCATTTGCACTTTCTCGAACTCTTCTTCTTCTTCTCGTTGAGCTTTCCTAGGGGTTCTTTCTAAACATATTATGTCTAAACCTAACATCTCAATTGCGTGAGTTGAACCCTTCGTGACTCTTGTGTTCATGCAACAGCAAGATTCCTAAGTAAAACTAACAAAAAACAAAAATTAAAATTAAAAACTATCCTAACGCCTTAAACTATAAAATTAATTGCCTTCCCTGATAACAGCGCCAAAAACTTGTTTACCTGAGGATACACGCGCTAAGTTTTACTATTTATAATCTCGGTAAATTCTACAAGCGCACGGGTCGTTCATGTAATGCCTAAGGTATCTATCCCATGAGGAAGGGAACTAGTCCTAAAATCTAACAGCAACTAAGCTCGTAATTCCTAAATTAACAACTACTGCATAAATTAAGATTAATAAAGAATCAATTATGAGAAATTAAAACAGCAATAGAATGAACAAAAGCCAACTCTCACAAATAATCTGAATTTCAACCTAGAAGTGACCAATTGAGAAAAAGGGGAAATCTGTTCGAAATTAAAGAAAATCTATCCAATTATGAAATTTCTAACTTAACGGGCCTAGACAATCCTAGGGTGAATTAATCTCTCTAGAGTTATAATTCTTAACCCTAATTGATAATTCCTAATTCAAATTATGGAAATTGCGATCTCTCGATCCGCAATTGGCCCAAAACCTAAATTAGTTCTGTCGTTGTCTATTAACCTACCGGGAATCTATGCTCTATCTCTTGTTATGCGACTCTACTGGTTTGATTCAATTCTCTATCTATCTATTTACCTAACTCTCGTTAACCTAAATTGATGATTTTCACTGGCTTACCCTCTCAGTTTATTGCTAAGTTATGAAGAATCAAATTGAATCATAATTAAATCGAATAAAATACAATCAAATCAATTTTATCAATCTTAAGAATAAAAACCCGAAGGTGAGTTTAGATAGAAAAATCAATACTCAACAACAATATTTTTAATCAATCTCAAAATTTCATACATCAATGAAATCGAAAAAAACTAGAAAATACTGTCAGAATGGATCTCAGAGATCGCGACTGCGGGAAACCACTTGTTTTGGGAAATATGTCGCATCAAGCATGTCTCCATGCCTCTCTTCCTTCGTCTCCTTTTTCAATTGCCTGATCTCTATCTAGGTCTCTCTCAGATTTTCGGCAGAATCTCTCTTTTGTGTAACTCTCTCGACTCTCCAATTTCTGCTGGCAGCTATCACATCATGTACTATTTATTCTGTAGAAGCCCTAGGTCAAACTCAGGGGCAAAACAGTCCAAAAAATAACTCAAATTTTGAGTTTTTGTATCAGCCCGACATAAGGCACAATCGTGGCCCTGCCTACCACGATCGTGGCTAGCACTTTTTCCTTTTTGTCATGATCGTGGCCTGAAGTGCACGATCGTGGCTACCGGTGCATGATCGTGGCCTGGCTGCCTCTGGTTCTTCCTCTTCTGTCACGATCGTGGCCTGTGTCTTTTAGCCTGAAACTCTTTAATTCATCATCGTTCTTCCTTGTTTATCCTACAACACTAGCACACACATTAAGGTACCTTAAAAATATACAATTTAAGCTCAAAGATTCAAACTAACCCATAAAAATACTTAAACACAAAAACTAACCTAATTAAATCCTAAATGCATACTCAACACTCAATTTAACACAAAATGCATAACAAATTAAACCCTAAAATATCATACAAAACACTACTATCATAAATCAAATCGGTAATTTGTGCGATGAGAGGTCTTGCATAGGATTCTCGATAGTTTTTGGATAACTTTAGATCTAATTAGGGTTTTAGATACATTGTTAATCAAGAGATTACAATTCCTATAATCTAATTAGGGTTTATAAATTAGGGTTAATGATTATAACTCGAGAAAAAGTAATCAACCCTAGGACCGTCTAGAGCCAGTAATCCAGTAGTTCATAATCGGTTAGGTTAGCATTAAAGATAAATAAAATTCTCCTTTTTCTCATTTGGCAGTTCTTTAGGTTAATTCTTAATTAGGTGTTGCATTTTCTATTTGTATATTTCGTAGTTGATTCTTAAATTTGAGTGCGTGATTGAAATAACTTCTTGTCTTAGTTTTATTTATTCTGAATTATTGTGAATTGTATTGGCCTTAAATTTTAGGATTAGATTAACCCTCCTC
This sequence comes from Erythroxylum baracoense, assembly GCA_025629805.1. Classification (NCBI taxonomy): domain Eukaryota; kingdom Viridiplantae; phylum Streptophyta; class Magnoliopsida; order Malpighiales; family Erythroxylaceae; genus Erythroxylum; species Erythroxylum baracoense. The sequence continues at coordinate 8,840,560 of JAOTAY010000007.1, read as the reverse complement.
GTAGGATCGACACCTTAGGTATTACGTGAATGACCAGTGCACTTGCAAAATATCAAGGTTAAAATATTAAAACTTATTCATATCAGAAACCTACGAGCAATGAATAAAATATTAAAACTTATTCATATCAGAAACCTGCGAGCAATGAACTATAAAGAAGATATTTTAACTTTGGTATAAAGATGTCTAAATCTGGAAAACTAATGAAGGAAATGGATAAGGACTTTCGGATAACCCATCCCACAATCGCGAGAAACCTTACACGATCATGGGAATTTCATGGTAGCAAAGAAAATGCCCTTTCGTGTGATTCTTGAACCAATTAAGGATATGGTACTTAATTATGATGCATTTGGACTTGATTGAGGCTTAAAATGAACCTAATTTGATGTTGGAAATGTTGGTTAAATGTTTGATAAGTTTTGATTGATAATTGATGTTATACTTTAAGGAAAAGATTGTTTGATAACAATGTATCTAAATTTGGAATGGAGTGTTAAAGGAATGAAGATGTTCTTATGAATGCAAATGTATTCCAAAGGATATGAATAATGCATTGGGAATGAATGAATGAGAATTGGGAATTTTGTGAATACTTATAATGCTAGAAAATGGTTAAAGAATGAATGGTTGATGAATTGAGCATGATCAAGTGTATTTAAAGTATTAATCTAATTATTAACTAGATATGAAAAAATTATAATGTTTGAATGATCAAGAATTGTGAATAAGGATACATACCCAAGAATGTCATTGAGCATGCATTGAACATGACACATGTATATATATATATATATAGTAGTTTACTTTTTATATAAATAAGTAAGTTAGTATGTTAGAGAAAAAAAAAGTTCCAAGTTCTGTAAGCTCTCAATCTCTGTACTCACCTTCTGTAAGATACTCTATGAATCAATAAACACTTTCTCTTTCTTATACAACTTCTATATCTATCAGAACTCTATAAGAGAAAAGCTCCAAATACTTTCTTAACCTACTTCTTACACCTGAAGGTAGGAAATGAAATCAGGTTGTGCTAGGTATTACTGAAGGAGTCATAGAAGAGTTACCTATAGCAATATAGGTTAGGGTTGAAACGCTCGGTAAAAGCTTCGTGGTGCAACCCAGTAATATTCTGGTCAAAGTGAAGTCAGGTACGGAAGCATTTAGACCTCTTTCTCTTATCACTGCTCTGTCATGATATAGTATATATATATATATATATGCATGATTGAATATGTATTTGATTGTAATGTGAATTATGTGTGAATTGTATGATTTTAGACGTTCAAGTTGAACGCCATCATCTAGACATTGCCAGACCATCCAGGCAATAGCGTAATCTAAAGCATACTATGAGTAACCTAGTTATTTAAATTGTTAATGATCTGTATGTGATAATTCTAGACATTAATAGTTCGAGGAGTTTGATATTTGGGAATGTATTGGGAGTGTTCTGTTTGCATATGAATATGAAAGCTATCTGTATACTCAACGAAATGTTAAATGCCAAACTTAGGTCCGATCAATATATGAATCTAACTGTGCATCATGAATTAATGTTATTGAGGGCATATTTTGTGACTTGATGCATCACATTGATATGCATGATCAGATAAAGGCATTGTGACCGGAGTGGCTAGTCTAAAAGAGCTTAAAGCTAAAAAATATGCACGTAGAGCCACTAACTCTGTGATTAATGAGCTCGGTATCCACAATGAGTACGAGATAGTATCTAAAAAGAGTCAGATATCTACAAGGGATATGGGACAGTGAAAGCTGCTTAGTCATAACAAAATAACAACAAAAGTGGAGTCTCATTTGCATTTTCATTTGTACATATATGATTGTGAAAACATTTCTGAATTGTGATGATTTTGTGATATGCCATATTTGTCAACATTTAATAATATGATTGAATTCTTCTAATAAGGTTATATGAAATACGTGTAATCCATGATGAATTGTTAAGTTAGAAATATTGTGCACTTGGTGTATATTTGAAATGTTTGATGTTCTAAATGAGTGAGCACATCGAGGATGGTGCACTCATTGAGTTCGCAAAATTCATCAAAATTGCAACATGGCTTTTCAGGTACAAAAGAAGAGACCTAGTTCCTAAGATACTCTATAAGAACATTTAGGTATTAAGAAATGACTTAAAAGTTGGTCAATTGAAATTTGAGGAGTTGTAGTTTGTGTTTATATAGTTATTTATAGTATGTAGAACTTTTGTAAAAAGAGTTGTAACCTCTCAAATGTTTTGGTAATGTAAATATTTGTTTTAATGATTATAGTGTAAATTATGTTGGCAAATGAAATGAGGGGTTGAGTTTTTAAGTATTTTGTTGTTTTGTATGATGCCACATAAGTGAATATGATTGCTCTAACATGCCATTGTCATAGGGTATGTTCTGGAATGTCCTCTGGATGTTCAGGTATATACTCTATAGTAGTGGGATGTTACATTTTTGGGATCAAAGCATGGTTTGGCATCCAAAGGGACAGTTATAGGAGCATTTAGACATGATAAAGTGAGAGACTCAGATAGTGATCACAATTAGTTTGGTTATAGGTCATCCGCTATAGGACATCAAGTTGCAGAGTTAGCTAACTTAGAGTCTTTAGGAGCCAATAGGGAGTCTCTTGTACCTAAGTTTGACCAAATGCCTCTAAGAATTTCTGAGAAGAGAGAGAAGAGATATGATAAGCTTAGAAAGCAGGGGCTATGGACTTCTATAAAAGTACAAACCTTGCTGAGGCAGAAGGTTGACTAGAGAGAACAGAAAGGATTTTTGATCAAATGGACTGTGAGTCTGACAAGAAGTTTGACTATGCAGTCTCACTTCTGTAAGGTCCAACATATCAGTGGTGGAAGACTGTTCTCGACAGTTCTACCCGACATTGTGGATTAAAGTACGAAGATTTTTTGAAGGTGTTTAGAGAGAATTATATGCTGAAGATTTACCTGGATAGGAAGATGAAAGAGTTTTTGGATCTAAAATAAGGCAGTCTCACAGTGGCTGAGTATGAGATAAGATTCAATGAATTGATGGGATATGTAAATGCATTTATCCCAACTGAGGAGAATAAGTGTATGAGATTTGAAGATAGGTCGCATGTGGAGATTAGAACGAGGTTAGCCATCACTAATCTGAGTAGTTTTACTGAGTTAAGAGTTGCCTCAATCATAATAGAATAGTTTTTGAAAGATGGTTAAGGGAAATATAGACAAGAATTTAGAGTGAAGAGATAGGGTGAATCTTAAGTTGATTTTGGTAGGAGCTTCAGTAAATGCCAGAATAGATCGTTTCGATCCCAGACTAGATCGAGACAATCGAGGTTTAGACTGAGAGTTAGATTTATTCATACTAGTAGAGGTAGAGGACGGAGGACAGACTTAACAGATGCCTAATTGTGAACACTATGGGAAGAAGCAAGGTAGGGAGTGTTGGAAGTTATCAGGAGCTTGTTTTCATTGTGGCTCAATTGAGCATCAGATTAGAGATTGTACCGAGACTTTAGGACCACAGTTTGGAATGAGAGGAGGATCAGTGGCTGAGACAACGGTCCAGCAGAGCAGAGCTACTGGATCAAGACATAGAGGCAAAGGTAGAGGAAGAACATAATCAACAGGTCCTAGTGTCAGGACTGAGGTGTGGAGTAAAACTAATCTATGCTATCACTAGATAGGAGGCACAAAACTTCCCAAATGTGGTAGCAAGTGTGTTGAATGTCTTTAATTCTGAATCGTTTGCATTAGTAGATCCAGGATCTACACATTCATTCACCACACCGCATTTGGCATCTAAACTGCATTGTGAGAGAGAAATGTTGAATTATGATTTATAGGTGAGGACACCGATAGGTAGCACTACAGTGATTGGTGAGGTGTGTAAAGGGTGCATAGTTCAGATTGATCGGACGGAGTTAAAAGTTAATACGATAATATTGCAGTTGAGGGAGATAGACCTTATCTTAGGTATGGATTGGCTCACTGCATATAGGGCTGTGATGAATTGTTATACTAAGGAAGTTATTCTTGAATCCTCTAATCAGTCGAGAGTAGTGTTTCGAGGAGTTAGTCAAGTAGTTCCAGTTAGATTAATTTCATTCATGAGTGCTTTAAGACTGATTTGAGGTAGATGTGAGGCTTATATAGCCCACGTAGTTGATACCTGGAACAAATAGACCATTCAAGATATTCCTATTCTTAGGGATTTTCTGGATCTGTTACCTACTGAATTACTGGGTTTACCCCCAAAACCGGAAGTAGAGTTTTCTATTGACCTTGTTCCAGGTATTGCTCTTATATCAATTCCTCCATATAGGATGGCACCTGTAGAACTGAAGGAACTTAAGGCTCAGTTGCAAAAGTTATTAGGCAAGGGTTTTATTGGGCCCAGTGTGTCACTTTAGGGAGCTACAGTTTTGTTTGTAAAGAAGAAGGATGGAACTCTGAGATTATGTATTGATTATAGATAGTTGAATCGGGTAACAGTGAAGAACAAGTATCCTCTACCAAGGATAGATGATTTGCTTGATCAGTTATAGGGAGCTCAGGTGTTTATTAAGCTAGACTTGAGATCAGGGTACTATCAGTTGAAGATAGCAGAGGCTGATGTACCAAAGAGTGCATTTAGAACAAGATATGAGCATTTTAAGTTTGTGGCGATGCCTTTTAGGTTAACTAATGCTCTGACAACTTTTATGGCTTTGATGAATAAGGTATTCCAACCTTATTTAGATCATTTTGTGATTGTGTTCATCGATGATATTTTGGTGTATTTGAAGTGTAGAGAAGAACATACAGAGCACTTGAGGTTAGTTTTATAGATAATGAGAGAGAAATAGTTGTATGCTAAGTTCAGTAAGTATGAATTTTGGCTTGATCAAGTGGTATTCTTGGGTCAGATCATGTCTGGGCAAGGCATTCAAGTAGACCCAAAGAAAGTAGAAGTAATGATGATGTGGGAAGCTCTGAGAAATGTGACATAGATCTAAAGTTTTCTTGGATTAGCCGGTTATTACAGAAGGTTTATTGAGGAGTTTTCACTAATCTCAGTCCCTTTGACAAAACTTCTGAGGAAGAATGTACCATTCAAATGGACTAACGAATGTTAGAGAAGTTTCGAGGAGCTAAAGCATCGGTTAACTACAGCTCTGGTGTTAGCTATTCCATCTGGATATGGAGGTTATGTGGTATATAATTATTCTTCACACTAAGGGTTAGGATTATACTAACGCAGCATAGCAGAGTAATTGCATACGCATCGAGATAGTTGAGGTCTCATGAGTTTAACTATCCAGTATATGAATTAGAGCTTGCTGCAGTAGTATTTGCATTGAAAATTTGGAGACCTTACTTGTATGGTGAAACTTTTCAAGTATTCATTAATAATCAAAGTTGAGATATTTGTTGAGTTAGAAAGAGTTGGATATGAGATAAAGGCGGTGTATAGAATTGTTGAAAGATTATGATTACACAATTGAGTATCATCTTGGTAAGCTAATGTTGTAGCTGATGTATTAAGTAGAAAATCTAAAAGTAGTGTAGCTCAAGTACAGTTATTAAGGTTGCCTAACTTAGTGCAATTAAGAGCATTGAATGTTGAGTTGAATTTAGGGCAAGATGAAGTTTTATTGGCTACATTGAAACTTAGACCGATGTTGCATGAAAGAATCAGAAGCGCTCAGAGTAAGGATCCAGAATTAGTGAAGCATATTGAGAAGTTAAAAGTGAATTCGAGTTCTGAGTTTGAATTGAGAAATAATACACTGTGGATAAGGCAGAGAATGTGTGTACCCGATATTAAGGATCTGAGGAAAGAGATTATGGAGGAAGCACATATGGAAACTAATGCTATGTATCCTGGAACTACTAAGATGTATAATACGCTAAAACAATATTTCTTGTCGCTAGGGATGAAGAAGCAGGTGGTTGAATATGTAGCTAAGTGTTTGACTTGCCAACAGATTATGGCAGAACATCAGGCTCCAGTTGGTAAGTTACAATCTTTGCCTATTCTAGAGTGGAAATAGGAGAGGATCACTATGGATTTTATAATGGTTTTATCGAGAACTCCGAGGCAACATGATGCCGTATGCGTCATTATTGATAGATTGACCAAATCATCTCATTTCTTACCAGTGAGGGATAACAACACATTGGATCAATTAGCTCAGAGATATGTAGATGAAGTAGTGGGATTCCATAGGGTTCCAGTGTCCATTATATCAGACAGGGATCCTAGATTTATGATAGTTATGATTTGCATTGTGTTTGAGGGTTTGATTTGTTAAGTATTTAGTGTTATTTTGAGTGTTTAGTGTGTATTTAGGTTTCAATTGTGTTAGTTTATGTGTTTAATTGTTTTTATAGGTTAGTATGAGTCTTTGAACTTAATTGTTATAATTTTTAGGTACCTTGATGTGTGTATTAGTGTTTCAGGGAAACGGGGAAGAACGATGAAGAGTTTCGGGCTAAAAGACATAAGCCACGTTCGTGATAGAGAAGGAAGAGCCAGAAGTAGCCAAGCTATGATCGGGTACTAGGGGCCACGATCGTGATAGAGAGTGTCAAGTCAGGTCACGATCGTGCACTTCAGGCCATGATCGTGATAGAAAGGATAAATCAGCAGCCATAATCGTAGCAAGTAGGGCCACAATTGTGCCAACGTCGAGCTAATACAGAAACTCAAATTTTGAGTGATTTTTTTGACCGTTTTAACCCCGGATTAAACCTAGGGCTTCCAAGATATAAAAAGAACATGACAAGACAGAAAGAGCAGTTGGAGAGTATGAAAAAAGAGAGCACTCACGTGATCCAATCCTGAAAAACCTAGAGAGAAATTGAGTGATTGAGGAAGGAGACAAAGGAAGAGAGACACGAAGAAGAGCTTGACGCGACGCACTTCCCAGAATAGGTGGTTTTCCCCTGTTGTTGCCTCCCCGACTCCATTCCTGACATATTTTCCATTTATTTCAGTTTTATTCATGTATAAAATTGAAATAAGTGTTGAGAATATATTGTGTTGAATGTTGAGTTGTGTTTATACTCACCTTTGGATCTTGAATTTTGAGAATAATAAAATTTGGCTTGATTGGGTTTTTATTGATTTACTTGTGATTTAATTCCTGCTCTTAATTACTTGGCAATAGATTGAGAGGGTGAGCTAAATGAAAATAATCAATTTGGGCTAACAAGAGCTAGGTGAATTGATAGGTAAAGGATTAAATCAAACTGGTAGAGTCGTGTAATGAAAGATCAAACATAGATTCCCGGTAGGTTAGTAGATAATTTTATAACTAATTTAGGTTTTGGGTCAATTATGAATCGAGAGATCACAATTCCATAATTTAAATTAGGGATTATCAGTTAGGTTTAAGAATTATAACTCGAGAGAGAGTAATTCACCCTAGGACTGTCTAGACCCATTAAGTCGATAACTTCACAATTAATTCAGTTTTCGTTTTTCGAATCAAAATCTCCTTTCTCTCACTTGGTAGTTTCTAGGTAGGGTTTAGATTGGTTTATCTTATTTGTTTTCTTAATTAGATTTCTGCAACTCAATTCTTGTATTAATTGTTTGATTTATTTATTTTATGTACTATTTTATTCCCTTTTGAATTATTATAGTTTGGTATAACTTTAGATTTTAGGACTAGTTCCCTTCGTCGTGGGATCGACATCTTAGGTACTACGTGAACAACCCGTGCCCTTGTGATAATTACCAAGGTTATAATTAATAAAACTTAGCGTGTGTAACCTTGAGCGAATAAATTTTTGGCGTCGTTGTCAGGAAAGGCAATTTAGTTCTATAGCTTAAGGCATTAGAGTAGTTTTTAATTTTTGTTTTTATTTTATTCGTTTTACGTAGGAATCGTGCTCTTGCATGAACACAAGAGTTACGAGAGGTTCGAGTTGTGCAGCTGAAACGATAGATTTAGATATAACACAATTAAAAGGAACCTTGAGGAAAGCTCGGCAAGAGGGAGAAGAAAAGATCTAGAAAGCACAATTGGTTGAGGAATTCCAAAGAAACATGGATCAAGAAGTCAACCTTGGTAGGCAACAATAGAGGACCCTCATGGATTTTATGAGGTCAGGGTTTAATCCTGCAAACTAATGAGTAGCTAGACCGTCGGTTCAAACGGTCTCATTTGAAATTAAGTCGAGGCTCCTAAATATGCTCAATTTTATAGATTGAAAAACGAAGACCCGAATGCTCATATCGTGAGTTTTCTCGAGATTTGTGATACTTTTCAATATCACCAAATGTCGGAAGATGCAATGAGGATTAGGTTGTTTCCTTTCACACTTAGGGATAAAGTAAAGGCTTAGTATCAACAACGTGGGAACAGTTAATGCGTGCCTTTTAAAAGAAATACTTCCTGTTAACAAAGACCACCAAAATTATTAAGGAAATTACAATTTTTCAACAAGGTGACAGGGAGTCTATTTATGAAGAGTGGGAGGGTTACAAGGATCTACAGAGGAGATGCCCACACCATAACTTACCGAAGGAATTCCTACTGTAGACATTCTACAACGGAGTGAACCTATATACCCTAGGTGGAAGAATCACCCTAACTTCTCTTGGTCGAACAATAATAATTGAGGGCAGATCAGGCATCAAAGGCAATCGAGCTTTTAGCAAGATAAGACAAGCTTGATGGATTCGAAGTTAGATAGGATTTTGGATAAGACAGGAGGTATGGAGGAAGCACATAGGAGGCTCGAGAGCAAATTTGAGCAAGTTATAAAAAATCATGCTTTGTCTATACATAATTCAGAAGTCCAAATGGGCCAGTTTGCAAAAGCAATGTCGACTCAGAATGTTGAAACTCTTCCAAGTAACACCGAGTTAAATCCTAAGGAGCGTATCATGGTTATAATTCAGACTCAAGATGGAGAAACTTCACAGTTGCAAGAATCGATAGGAAATAAAGAAAAAGGTTAAAAAGTTGAAAAATATCTTTCAATTGAGCCCGTGATAGAATCAATTCGATTAACTAGATGGGTATTTCTGTTCCCTATTGTGTAGTAGCGAGGGTTATATGCAATGGGGGAAGCAAAAGAATTGTGGGAAATCGAGCATAACAAGATCAAGGAAGTAACGGACCAAATACAGTCAAAGCTCAAACTACAAGAGTCCGTCAAGAAAAAGGTTTAGGAGCAACCACTGGAGGATAACCCCAACATTATGAAGAACGATGATCCAAGGGACTTTTTCATCTCCTGTAGTATCAACAACATCATTATAGATAGGGCATTCGCAGATTTAGGCGTGAGTATAAATATGATGCCCTACACTTTTAGTCTTAAACTGGGGTTACGAAAGTTAGTGCCCACCAATTTTTTGGTTAAGATGGCAGATAGGACTTTACACAGAATGATGGGGATTATAGAAGATGTGTTGGTCAAGGTTGATAAATTTACCTTTCCAATAGACTTCTATATTTTGGACATTAGTAAAGATGAGGACACCTTAATAATTCTTGGAAGACCGTTTTTGGCCACTGCACGCTCAATTATTAATGTAGATGGGGGTAAACTAACTCTGCGAGTTAGAAAGGAGAAATTAATCTTCAAGGTGATGGTTAGAGAGAATAGAGCTTCTTTACCTCCAGTGGATCTCAAGGAACCTAAACCTCGAGGCGAATGGGAGGACATAGAGGATCCTGAGAATGTTTCCCAAAAGAAGCGCTCGCGAAGGAGAAAGCGGGCAAAGAAAATCACAAGAACGGTGGTAGTTACAATATGGTAGTGAAGGTTCAAACTCTGAGATTAATGGAAATGCTACCATTGAACCATTCATTCCAACCACCTTAAGCGTAAAATTAGCATCGAGCTACTTACGTTAAAAGAAGCGCTACATGGGAGGCAATCTATAGAAAAATTAGCTTCGTGTTGAATTTTTTGCTAGATTAATCGAATTTTGTAGTTAGGTTTATTTTTGTTTAGGTTAAATAAAAGCGAAAAGAGGAATAGGAGTTCGGAATCATAGGAAAGAATACGCATACGTCTAAAGAGAAGTGAAAAAGAATCACAAAGTGAAGGAGAAAAGAATTAGAAAGGAGCAAAGAAGAACCTGAGTACAGCCGCTGGCCATGACCGCGACCTCATTGATAATGCTTGTGGTGGTACGCCACATGCCACGATTGTGGCATGGAAGGCCACTATCGTGGCCTGCGACTATGAAGAAAGAAGATGGACGCGTTTTCTTAAATGAAAATTTTACTATTTTACCTTTTGACCACCTATATATTCAGTTCTTACTTCTTTTTTACTTTCACTTCTATTTTCATTTTATCCCTCTAGAATTCAAGCAATCAAACACTCTCACTTCTCACTAATTTTTTTTACCTTCCTAAATTCTTCCACATCATACCTTACCATGCCTGTTGGACCACGAACTTTTCTTGAAAATTAGAATTTTTAAATGAGCAATCGTTGGCATTTAGTCATGAGTAAAAATCAGAATTTTTTAATTTGAAATTTATGGAATTTATTTATGAATATTTTTACTTATATATGGTTACATGGATTAAATGGAAGTGTTAGAATTAAGTTAACGGGTTAGAAGATATTAGATTAAATATGGAAGGGTAAGTTCGGAAGATTAGAGTTGTTTTCACATTAATAAGAGAAGAACAAATAAAGGTGCATGAGTGAAGTGCTGGAAAAATAAAATAAGAATAAGAAAGAAAGAGACGTGTTCTTGAGGTTAAGGAAGAAAGAAAAGAAGAACCTAGAAGAAACTAGAGAAAGAGGAAGAGAGTCATGTAACAACAAGAGGAGAGACGTGTTTAAGAGGTTAGGAAAAAGAGAGAGTCGTGTAAAATAAAAAAGAGAGAGAGAAGAAAAAAATGAAGAAAGAAGTAAAATAGAAGAAGAAACCGAAATAGAAAAAGAAGAAGAAGAAGATTTAGCTGAGTTTTTTTTAGTAACTTTTATCTTCTTTTCATATTTTGATAGAAGAAGAAAGTAGAGAAAATAGGTTTTTATGTTTTGAAAAATAAAGAGAGAAAGAAGAGAACCAAGAGAATTATTTTCTTAGATTATCATGAATTTTTAACTAGATCTGAGTTCCTTTAGTTAGATAAACTAAGAGTGGATTAAGTCTAGAATCATTTCTTGGATATTTAAAGTTTATGGAAGTTCTATTTATGTATCCTGATGGAATGAAAATATGTATGTTTGAAGGGAACTAAGAAAATTCGAAATCATGAACAAAAGGAAAGAGCAAGAGGAGAGACAAACTTAAGTTTGAAGTTACAAGGAAATAGGCAGGTAATATGTTTATAGTTGTTATGTTGATGAGCTAAATTATCTGCTTGTATGTGTACTTAAAAGCTTGCTTTTATTCGTTGTGAATGTGGGAAAAATATTTTGTGACTTTATATCATGTTTGCTTCATAAAAATTCTGCTGCTTTTGTATTGATGAAAAATAGAAAATTTAAGAAGCATGAAAATATGAATATGATGTGAAATATGTAAGCATTGGAAAATCTATTTATCAGGGCAAGAGAGATACCATCTGTTTGTCACATGCATGTTGACTTAAGGCCTTCTTCCGACTACCCACTTGTGGCATATGAGCTCTGAAAATGGACTCATTTCGTTCATAGTGTAAACTTCGGTTTTGTCATTCTGTTTCATGGGATTCTCTCGAGCCATATTGTCTGTGCATTTCATTGTGATTTTATGAGCATGATATATGATAAAATGTTTTGTTATGATGATTGAAAACAAGAATATATGATATGCTTTATGTGACTAAAATTTTTAAGTATGTGTTCTATGAACTGGATTTGTAAATATTTAAATGCTTGATTGTGTATGTGTGTGTGGCTTATCACCGATGGCTAGAACCATACTAGCCATTAAGCTTCCCAACTCAGCCCATCATTTTTCACTTCTCAGGTGTAAGAATCAGCAAATCAATAGTGAACCTTGCAAAACTTCGGCAATCTCCAAGAAACATTTTATTTGTAACTAAGTTAGTTTGGATCATTTTTGGTAGATTTATAAGCATGTTAGGCATGAGCATCAATGTTGTATTTTTGTATAATGCTACTGATGCAACTTTTGTTTGTAATTGGAGCAATGTACATACTCTATTTTATTTGAAAACTGAATGACAGTAAGAGTTAGAAGAAACATTCGTCCGTTCATGTCTAAATTCCTTTTCTATTAAATTGCTATGTTTTTTGTTAGAAAAAAAATTGTTAGTTGTTCAATGGCTTTTGAATAGATTTTTCTAAAATAAATTGTTTTAATGGGAGTTTTTTTATGTATGGTTTACGTTGTTGGAGTAAGGTCTTTTGATAAAGATAGTAGTTTTTTTTAGGTTTGCAGAAAGGAAAAAGGAGATGAAAATGTGTTCTGAAACTTCTAGGAATAAATTGGATTGATTTAGGTAGAATTTGACAAGAATGGTCTTCATGAAAGTTGTAGATCTTTCTCTTAGCTTTCCAACGATATAAAGTTTGTAATCTTTAGATTTTGAGATTGAAAGTTTTGATGTTTTGAATTGGGTGTGCGCGACAGGGATGTCGCGATCGTGCACATGCATGATCGCGACAATCCCAATTTCTCAGGAAAGTCGCGATCATGCTTAGGCACCATCGCGATGAACCCCTTAATACTGCGACTATTCACCAAAAGTCACGATAGTGCATAATCACGATCGCGACTCTCCCTTCTCACGCCCCTGAGTTTTTAAAACTCACGCCCGTGGCTTTTGCACTTCTTCTCTTTTTATTTTAGTTATTCATGTGTTTGTTTATTTATTCAACTCTTTTCATGCCTATTTTGTTTTATGCTATTTTATTTCAATATTTTGTGAATTTGGTTTTACTCCCACCAAGATATATATTTATTTAAAAGTCCCCCAACTTTGGGGTCTTATCGCCATGAAATAGGAACCGAAACCCAGGGCCAACATCTATAGTATCAGAGCCCACGGTTTCTAAGGATTCCTAGGCTTAGAATATGTTATTTTTGTATAGATAAATTATTTTTTTGCATTGTTAAGTTTATTGAATGCATTAAGTGACACGCATACATGTAGGAAATGAGCTTAAAATGAAAGTAACATTAAGGATAATGTTTTGATTAAAGGAGTAAAATGCCACCTCGTGGAAGAGCACAAGAAGTTTTGCAAGGATCTGCCGCTCCTAATTCCCCGCCATTAGAAAGGGGCACCGATGAGTATAGAATTTCAGTAGGTACAACCACATGAGTCACATGTATGAACTTTCGTTAAGAGTTTGAGCTATTAGAAACAATTAGAAGAATGGTGATTTGTCAGGATGTAAGACAATGAAAGTTTATGGATATATAGAAATAAGAAATATTATATAGTCTGATATGTTAGACATAAATTCAGTATTTGTGGTTACGTTAGCGAATATGGTAACAAAATTTTGTTTTGGATATGTACTTGAATTAATATGGATGTGAATATATTTTCATGAATTGATTGAGAAAGATATAGAGACATAGGTAGAAATGACAAGATTTAAAGTGTACATGCAAAGTGGAATTGAAAGGTTGACCTTGGAATCTAAAATGATTGTTTAATTAATGTGATAAGAGTTATGATATGGTATAAGATTGTGTTAGTGGATTTAAGATCAGAATTTTAAGATGGTTATGAAATCAAAATGCGAAAGTGATTGTATATGATAAATGCAAGTGAATGATTGCATATGATGTAAAAGTTGATCTGTAGTAGAATTTGCACGATTCAAGAAAAAGAGAAGAGTTAAGTGGATCAACGATGAAAAGATATGGAATAACAAGTAGAAGATAAAAGTGTTTTGAGAGTATTGTATAGCCTTGACGAGGTGTGTTACAGTTCGGTAAAAAGGTTAGTGAAATTATGAGAAATCTGAGATATATTGAGGAACCGGTTAAGATAGTAGGGTATTAAATAAGTGACTATATCCAGCGAAATTCTTTAAGGGTGGATATCGTCGTTTTGAAGAAATCATTCGAGTGAAGAAACTACTTGGGAGACTGAGGAAAACATAAGACAACAATACCCCATTTGTTTGATCACTTAGGTAAGATTTCTAGGACAAAAATCTTTAAGGGGGGGAGAATTGTTGGACCCCGAAATTTTCTTGAATGTTAGAATTTTTAAATTAGCAATCATTGGCGTTTAGTCATGAGTAAAAATCATAATTTTTGGAGTTTATTTATGAATATTTTTACTTATATATGGTTGCATAGATTAAATGGAAGTGTTAGAATGAAGTTGAGTTAGAAGGTATTAGATTAAATATGAAAGGGTAAGTTTGGAAGATTAGAGTTGTTTTTAGATTAATAAGAGAAGAACAAATGAAGTTGCATGAGTAAGGTGTTGGAAAAATAAAATAAGAATAAGAAAGAAAGAGACGAGTTCGTGAGGTTAAGGAAGAAAGAAAAGAAGAACCTAGAAGAAACTAGATAAAGAGGAAGGGAGTCATATAATAACAAGAAAAAAAAGGAAGAGACATGTTTGAGAGGTTAGGAAGAAGAGAGAGCAATGTAAAATAAGAAAGAGAGAGAGAAGAAAAAAAATGAAGAAAGAAGAAGAAGAAGAAGAAGATTCAGTTAAGCTTTTTTTTGGTAACCTTTATCTTATTTTCTTGTTTTGATAGAAGAAGAAAGTAGAGAAAATAGGTTTTTGTGTTCTGAAAAATAAAGAGAGAAAGAAGAGAACCCAGAGAATTATTTTCTTAGATTATAATGAACTTTTAACTAGATCTGAGTTCTTCTATTTAGATAAACTAAGAGTGGATTAAGTCTAGAATCATTTCTTGGATATTTAACGTTTATGGAAGTTCTATTCGTGTATGTTGATGCAATGAAAATATATATGTTTGAAGGGAACTAAGAAAAGTCAAAATCATGAACAAAAGGAAAGAGCAAGAGGAGAGACGAACTTAAGTTTGAAGTTACAAGGAAATAGGTGGGTAATATGTTTATAGCTGTTATGATGATGAGCTAAATTATTTACTTGTATGTGTACTTAAATGCTTGCTTTTATTCATTGTGAATGTGGGAAAAATATTTTGTGACTTTATATCATGTTTGCTTCATAAGAATTCTGCTGCTTTTGTATTGATAAAAAATAGAAAATTTAAGAAGCATGAAAATATGAATATGATATGAAATATATAAGCATTGGAAAATCTACTTGTCTGGGCAAGAGAGATATTATTCCGTTCGTCACTTGCACGTTGACCTAAAACCTTTTCCTAGCTGCTCGCTTGTGGCATATGAGCTCCAAAAAATGGACTCATTTTGTTCATGGTGTAAACTTCGATTTCACTATTCTGTTTCATGAGATTCTCTCGAGCCATATTGTCTGTGCATTTCATTGTGATTTGCTGAGCATGATATATGATTAAATGTTTCGTTATGATGATTGAAAACAAGAATATATGATATGCATTATGTGACTAAAATTTTTAAGTATGTGTTCTATGAACTAGATTTGTAAATATATAAATGCTTGATTGTGTGTGTGTGTGTAGCTCATCACCGATGGCAATAACCGTATTAGCCATTGAACTTTCTAGATCACCCTATCATTTTCCACTTATCAGGTGCAAGAATCAGCAGATCAATAGTGAATCTTGCAAAACTTCGACAATCTCTAAGAAGCAGTTTATTTGTAACTAAATTAGTGTGGATCATTTTTGGTAGCTTTATAAGCATGTTAGGCATGAGCATCAATATTGTATTTTTTATTATGCTACTGATGCAACTTTTGTTTGTAACTGGAAAAATGTACATGTTCTGTTTTATTTGAAAAATGAATGACTGTAAGAGTTATAAGAAACATTCGTCTGTTCATGTCTAAATTCGTTTTCTTTTAAATTGCTATGTTTGTTAGAAATAAAATTGTTAGTAGTTCAATGGCTTTTGAATAGATTTTTCTGAAGTAAATTGTCTTAGTTGGAGTTTTGTATGTATGGTTTAGGTTTTTGGAGTTGGGTCTTTTTTGGTTTGCAGAAAGGAAAAAGGGGATAAAAAATGTGTTCTGAAACTTCAAGGAATAAACTAGATTGATCTATGCATAATGTGACAAAATGATCTTCATAAAAGTTGTAGATCTTTCTCTTAGCTTTCCAATGACATAAAGTTTGTAATTTTTAGATTTTGGGATTGAAAGTTATGGAGTTTTGAAGTAGGAGTGTGCGGCAGGGATGTCGTGATCGTGCACATGCACGATCGCGACAATCCTAATTTCTCAGGAAAGTCACGATTGTGCTTAAGCACAATGCGACGAACCCCTTAATACTGTGACTATTCACCATTGTGTACGGTCGTGACTCTCCCTTCTCACGCCTGTGACTTTTGCACTTCTTCTCTTTTATTTCAG
Source organism: Erythroxylum baracoense (assembly GCA_025629805.1). Taxonomy (NCBI): domain Eukaryota; kingdom Viridiplantae; phylum Streptophyta; class Magnoliopsida; order Malpighiales; family Erythroxylaceae; genus Erythroxylum; species Erythroxylum baracoense. Next base: position 8,824,177 of record JAOTAY010000007.1, on the reverse strand, counting down.
TTATTCATATGTTTGTTTATTTGTTCGACTCTTTTCATGCCTATTTTGTTTTATGCTATTTTATTTCATTTGTTTATGAATTTGTTGTTACTCCCACCAAGCTATATATTTATTTAAAAGTCCCCCAATTTTGACACCTTGTCCCCCCAAAATAGGAACCGAGACCCAGGGCCAACAATGCCACGCATTAAACAATCAGCCCGACGAGAGCCTTATGAATGCCAGTAAGTTGCGGGACGAGGGAGAAGGAATCGAGCAGCGAACTTTTAAGTACCATTTCCTATCTACACCGAGGAGGAAGGTATTTGTTTCCGATGCCTTCGTTCTAGGCAAATTTCAGTTCCCAAATACTTTGATGCTTACACATTAGATAGGCTAGCACTATTTAGGTAGGTCGAGAACCTAGCTGAGAGAGTCCAGTGGGGCCAATTCATGCGGTTCCAATTCTCCATTTATGAGGAACTTACTTTGGAGTTCTTTACTTCCTTGACCTTTGACCCTAGGAACATTAAGGAAATGTGGTTTAAATTAGGCGAGAGAGAATATAAATTAACTGTAGAACTCATGTGTGAGATGTATGGATTCCCTGAATCCACCATCGTTGATTAACATAACGATTTCAGTGTCTCCCAATATTTGCATGAGTTGACTGGAATTGAGCGATTCTACGCAAAAAATGCGCACAACAACATTATCCGATCACATGAACACTTTTTGCTGCACAAATTTATGTGATAGCTGGGTTTTGACAAGTTAGAAACCAACAAGTGTTCCACCAAGGAACTTTTCATACTATGGTGCATAAACCACAGTATTCCAGTCTGCAAGTGCCTAATCCCAGAATAAGGTGTGTTTGAATTTGGCTATATTGTTATGAAATTAATTCAACCAAATATCATTGACTAGTGTATGGTCTAGCTTCTTCTTAATGTACCAATATGAGTTTTGTTTATTAGACCAAGTGAATGTGTGTCCTATGAATTTTAGATCAGTCACCCTTATGTCTTGCACACATTCTTTAAAGTCAACTGAATAGTTCTTTAAATTTTAATATCCTTGAGCTTATGAAATGTAGAGGATTGAATTGAAACCCCTATATATCATCCATGGTTTTGTGATGCTACTACTAACAGTTATGATATTATTCTATAGACAACTTCTCTGAAATTCAAAGTTGCTCACATAAATGAAGGATATGATAATATCAACATTCTCCTATAGGAAGCAAATATTCAAATTCATTGCTTGCTCATTGGAGTCTAGTAGATCTACTTTAATCTCATCATTTTTATAGTATATGATGATTCTTCCAAAAGCATAGTGGTTAAGGTTTGTGGTTTCCATTGAGATCTTAGAATGTTTAAATTGCTCATATTTTTTAAACTTATTTTGGTTTCTAGTAAGGCTATTAAGAGTGCTTTTTCTCTAATGACAAATTCCCTTAAAGCTAAAAGCTTTAAGGGATAATTTATTCCTCTAACATTCCAAGTTATGATTGACATATTAAGAAGATTGACCTTTGGAGCTTTTCCCCTTGCCCTTTTTGTAATCTTATTCTCTCAGTTGTTTGGAATTTCTCACCGTTTCCTACTTCATTGGTGCATATTTTCTCATTTAGTGTTTTGTCATTTAGATTTCCAGTAGATATTGCAGATTCAATAGAATTCATTATTATAGTAGTTGATTTTCCAGATTCTGAGTTGTTATAGTTTGTAATACCCTTTGATAGGTGGTTCCCTTCTTCAGAAGTATCATAAATAATTGATTCATGCTTAATAACCCTTCCCTGGTTTTCAGTGCTATTAATTATAGAGTCCTCATTGCTTCCATTTTTAATATTATCCAAGTGTTAGACATTCTCCACAAGGATAGTTATTGAACTTTCTCCCTTCTGTATATCGGTTCCTTTGACTAAAGCTTTAGAATAGGACTTTGTATGGGGGTTTTCATCATATTAACATCAATCTTCTCCACTATGTCACCTGCATTTGTATTAGCTGAATTATTATTTTCGATCACTTGTATCCTATTTTTTGCTTTACGGTTCCCATTAACTCCTATTAACTTCTATATTTGAAAATTCTCCTTGTAGCTCTCTAAATCTTCCCTTGTGATTTGGAAGGTGGCTTCCAATGGTAAGAGATAACAATGGTGACTTCCCACATTTTGTTGTCCTCACCCAATCTCATAATTGGTATTTCATTTCGGAGCTCCTTTGAGAGTTCAATGCTGACACATATTCTAACATATCCTATTCTCCTTTTCTTGTAGTGTTTTCATCTGTGCATAAAGGTTTTCCAATGTAGCTAGCTAATGAACTTAACCTTTGAGTGATCCAATATTTGAGGGTACACTATGAAAATTTACCCAAAGTGGGACACTTTAAATCTTGATAGTTTTTAACCTTAAGCTGGGCTGCTAGTTTTGTAAGAAAATGGGTTGGTTGGCTAGAAGCCATGGACCCTCTTTGAGTAATTTGTGAGCTTAAGAGACTGAGGAGAATGTGAATAGGATAAGGTTGTCTTTTGAAAGTTACACATTTGTTAAACCTTTTTCTTTTCCATAATTTGTTGGCCCATCTTTGTATAATAGGAAAACCTAGCCATTGATCAAAGAAAAATCCAAGATTATGGATTCCCATCTACAGGCTCCCTTTTGGAGAGTTTCAATCTCAGGATAAACAATAAGCTTCCTACTTAGTTTTTGCGGTGGATTGAAAGATAAGTTTATTAAAAGATGTTCTCCTACCACTTGCTTCCATGTTTTTTAGGAAGGAATGTAGATTTGGTTGAAGGGGAGGGTTCAATGGTGAGGAGTGGCAAAGGTGGAAATTCAAAAGTGTTTACTACTGAAGTGTTAATCATTATTCTTGAAATGGAAAAGAGTAGCTTTCCAGAATGAAGGGCTGAGAAAAATTAGTTAAAAAACTATAAAGAAGTAAACACAGGAAGGGGTGTTTTGGTTAGAAATACTATAATGCCCTTGGTTATAGGAAAATCAGAAGCAGGCAATAAGCAAGATGAGAAGAAAGCAAGCAGATTAAGCATGCAGTGAGCAAAGGATCGAAGAAGGGAATGGTTATAGATGAAAAACAAGCAAGTAGATTAAGAGGATTGAAATTCGATCATAATTGTGGTGCATTTAGAGAGAGGTAGGAGAATCTCTCTCTATTCTTTTCACTATATGTTGCAATTAACATCGCTTATCTCCACCTTGCTAATGATGCTAATCATTTGTCCTAGATTTTGCACCATATGTGCCTTCAACTACCTCCTTCTCTAATTGCATTACCACCCAGTCCAACTTCATGTCTAAGCCATAACCAATATCCAAATTATTCCATCATTGTGTGAAGACATTTCATGCAACGATAGCATCTCTTATAACAACAACCAACGACCAAGCAATCCAAAAACCAACAAAAATTACATAACAAATCTAGTTACCATAATTAGACCAAGAAAAACAAACTAACCAAATTCATATTAACCACTTATTTTTGGTCTCAAAATAAATCGTAGACAACATTGGTTGGGGAAATTTTTGGTAAAATCTCATGTGATTAAGATTTTGTCTTAGCTTCAAATGGTGACGTCAAGTAACCATAAAGTTCTCAAAGGTTTAGTACAAATTTTCATGGCAACTATGAACCAAGTTTCATTCTTTCCTTGTCTCATCCAATATGAAACTTTTTGCAAAATTTCAAATGGTTTATTATGTGAGCTAGCTTTTGCATAAGAAATTTTCAGAACAAAATCAAATCTAATTTGATTTACTAGTTTTATTTCGTGGCTTTAATATTAAGTTTTCATATTTTGAGTTTATGAAAAAGTTAACTCTTAGCTTTTCAGATTTAGCTATTAGGTTTCTAAAGTCGCAATCTTATTGTAACTACTTGTGAATTTTCATCTTTAATCAAATCAAATTTGATTGTAATGTTAACAAGTTATTTGTAAATAAGATATAATATGTTTGTCGAACTTTGTGTGTGTGAGTTTTGCAATTTTAGTTTTGTAACTATTCAGAAACAATCAAACAACTTTGATCAAATTATAGAATTAAAGATAACGTTGATACTATTATTGGGAAATCAAACGAGATTTAATCATTCGCATAACAAAATAAATACAAAACCTTTTCGTTTCATTTTATAAAAGCCTTGGTCACTTAACTTGTATAACATGATTAATGCATAAAATTTAATAAAGAATAAATTGTAATTCATACCTTATTGTAAAGCTTAATCTTTTTCTTATAATTTCTCTTAAACTGATTATGAAATTAGCTTATCTCAACCACTATAACCGTATATTTGTCATATCTCTAATGCTATTTATAGAACGTGTTGAAAAACTTTAAAAGTAGTATAAAGAGGGTCATATAAGAAGTGTTAGCTCCTAGTTTGGAACTTTTAGTCATTTAATTCAAATATGATTTTAATTTTAATTAAACTTTAATTAAGATTATAATTAAATGCTAAGTAAGCCTAAATAAGATCTAATATTTCATATTGATCCTTATATTTTTAAATATCTCATTTAATTTTAAATTTTCTTAAATTTAACAATCAAGTCTATCTTGATTAAAACATTTTTCCTCTTTTCAGTCTATTCTTTATACGAGACTCATTCCTAAATATGCTTGTAATGGATACATATAAATTATAATTATAAATAGGTAAATTAAACACCTTTAATTTATCATTAGTTTCCTAAAATTATTTCATTAATGTATCATGACCAGCCATATTTAACAATGCCAAAATGATTTTTATTAATCTTTTCATGCATAATTTTTCTAATTATTCAATCATTTTATCAGACAATATGCCAATTAAACATAAAATATAACATAAATATATATTCTATTTGAGTCTTAATCTTGTTAATTATCTATCATTAACAATGGCTTATATTAATAATATTTGTAAACTATTTTATAAAGTGTCATTACCTTAGCCAAAGATTTTTTTAATCAATACTAATCAAGAACAATAAAAGATTCTCTCTAATCAATTTAAGGTAATAAATCTTATATTGATCACTTAAGTATCTACATATAGTTTTTCATATTATATCAAATAACTACTAATTAAGCTACATTTGATAAATATAAGTCATAAGTAATATTGAAAACATAACAATCCCGGTACAAAATACTTAACGAAATTATCATATAAGGTTGGTTTAGTAAATTTGTTCTCTAACAAGTACTCATATGTTATTTTAAATAATAATTACTTCCTTTATAAGAAACATAATACTTATTAGCCTTTTTACACTCTACTAATATTCAATCTTAAAGAACAATGATCGGAAACAATTTAGAAATAATATAAAAATATAAGATAGATATCATAATTATGATCTTATTATAATTTTATTTACAATGTATATTCATTTTATGAATTTTAACACATATATTTGAATATATATATAAGATAAATAATATCTTTAAACATCTGTGTTATTAAACTATAACCAATTGATTTGACTATAAGAAATAAACCAATATTTTTATCAGATGCGAGTCATAACTTGGCGCGGCCAATGGCTAAACAAAATCCCATAGAGAATTAAAACATGCTTCAAGTTTGAAACAAGGTTAACTTATAAAAACGAATTGGATAGAACATATTAGTGTGCAAGAAAAAGGACAAACATAATCAACATGGACTGTCGATAAACAAACTCGTTGTCACTCCAAATTATCAGGACGAAGTAGTAAACTGAACCTCGACACCGTTTCCACCAATTCCAGCGGTCAAACATTGGAATCCACAAGACTCGAGCTCCGTAATCACCTTGTAAACAACTGTTTTTGATAGCACTGATTTATACAGTAAAGGGTAACAGCAAATGGAAGTTGATCCATGCGATGTGTGTATAAGCATCATTGTCATTATATACTAGTATGCATATGCTTTGTTTGCATGGTCGATCAAACCCCAAACTCTTAAAAACTCTACCCAATTAGCAATTATTTCAAATACATTACACGCTATAGATTTGACGAGGACCATGTTGTTGAGATATTAATGAATTTTGACTCTTTAATACCATATTATCAAGGCATTTATCATTATAAAGATCGAAAAAATAAACAAAATAGAAATGATAGTCCACGGGTAGATTAGGCAGAGAACAAAAGAGAAGGATACAAGATGGCAGAAGTGTCAATACACAACCACCACCTCCGGCTCCAGTCAACTTAGAAGCCAATTTATACTTCAAAGTTGTGCGTAGAATAGTTTCAATAGAGGCATGGCTTACCCCCATACATTGAAGTAAACCTTGATTCATCTCCATCAATTCTTCTAGCTTCTCTTCCTTCTGAGTCATAGAAAGTTCATCTGGAGTAGGTGACTGAATGATGGCAGACAGTTCTTGGCTAATATAATCAACAGCATTAAAAATAGAACTCATGATATCTGGATGTCTCAAAGTTCTCTCCGAAACACCAGCAACTAATGCTTTTGTGTTTCTGCCAACTCTTGTGTTAGTAATAAGCATCCGGAGAGGCATACTGGAGTTTATGTGTGTCAAATTGCCTGACTTGAACTTGATCATATTGCCTGTTATACAAGAGGAGAGAAGTGAAGAATCAGCGTACTTGTAAGCCTAGATTTTGAAGTCACATGAAAATGTGACCAAAAATTGTCATCCTGCATCTTAGTTATTCTTAAACTATGCACATTTAGACATTGACCAAGAAAAGTTGGGGAGAAAGTTGAAGTATGCATAGAGTAGAAAAGGTCAAAAGGAAAATAAAACTTTACCTACCAATTCATTATTCTTACATACCATATGTGCTAACAGTGTTGTCAATTCCAGATGGGTTTCCATGAATTATCTTTTCACCTTCAAAAGCCCATTTGTTCAACAACTGAAGTTCAGAATCTTCAAAGATAAGCCATCCCTGTTGGTTTCTATCCTTATTCATAGAGTCTGACAAAGAAAGAAAGACAGCTGAAAGAGAAACACAAAATGCAGCAGAAGAACCCAAGCCTGAGCCCAATGGAAGGTCAGAACTAATGACCACAGTTGCAGGCTTGAATCTGACATCAAAAGGAACTAATCATGTATCAAATTGATCATAGAGGAACTACCCAAAAAAGAAATGCAGCTTTAGAGTCATACCCCTGAATAGATGTGTATAACCACAAAAAAGCTGACACTCCGGAAGCAAGTGCAATTTTAGCCTCTGGAATGTTTTGCTCTTCAACCAGCATTGAGATTGATTTAAATGATTCCGTTGAGCAAGAAATTGGTTTTGAAGGGAAAGGACAGCCCAAATTAGATAATGCATCCTTAAGTCTTTCAATTTTCCATGAAAATTCTAGACCACTATCCTTGAGCCTAAGGTTCAGGTTATCATCATTCTCTGCAAGGACATGAATGACCAGTTCAGAACTTTCTGTAAAGACATCTCTATCTTAGTTGATCAACTTCATTTAAGAAGGGGAGTGGGGAAAGAGATTACAACTGGAAATTGTTGACAAACTGGATGTATAAGAAGATATGGTCGTCTCCAGTATCATTCACATTGCATTAAAACACGTCATTATATAGGAAAGGAGGAAGATGAGGCAGTGATTTTAAATGTTTACATGCATCATAGGAAAGAATACATGATAACTCATGTATCATTTATACACAAAACACGTGCATATAAAGCCTTCTAGGCTTTTTGATCGCAAATTAGTACAAAGTTATATAAAACCACTAGGTTGAACAACCAGAACTATAGTTGGGTGTAATATGGAATTCTTTATTTTCTTGTAGGGATCATTTCTTACATACAAGGTCCCACTGCTCATCGTTATCATTTTAATTAGTTCATCAAACAGTTAAAAACAAAAGAATGATGCAAGTAAGAGAGCCAAAATAAGAAACTAAGGCTCAAAAATCAGAGAATCATTGGTCCTATATACATTCTAACCAAATGCAAGTAGAAAAAGGAATACATCTTCAATAAACTCCACAGCTTGAAGCAGACTTAACAGTATATTTCCAATCAATATTTTAATTCACCCAAAAACCAATATATTTACAGAAAGCATTCATGTTTAAACATCTAAGATCCATTACGAACCATATATGTAAATTAGCATATCTTCGCATAATATCAAAAGGGTATATCTTCAACAATCCCAATGGAAAATAAAGACAGTACATTTCTCAAAGAAAGAAAAAGATAAAGAAGGTCTAAGCTATCATAAAAGAGATCCTCTTAATATAGTATCTCCACACACCCATGAAAGGAAACTCTCAATCAACATTGCAAAAGTCAAAACTTGACAAGAAGCGGAAAGAATTACCAGAGGAAGAAGAGCGAAACGAGAGGGAGGCATATGTATAGAGATCAATGGAAGCAGCAACGGCGGTGGATCCATGAACCACAGCATGCTCACCGGAGAGTATGATCTTCCCTGGGGCTCTTGCTTTCACTTCCATTCTTTCATTCCAAACTCCACAAGATCCCCAACTTTCTTTATGAGTATCTCAGCTTCTAACAATTGATCTAACAGTCGACAAAAACCGTCACGGGGAATCCATGGTCGGGGCAGCAAGCGGCATAGTTATCGAACAGATGATAGCATATGTTGACAGTACACGCATTTTATGTTGTCGTTGTCATCATCAGTCAATCCTAGAATCATCAAACTACACATCCACGTGGTGGTTGGGGGCGCGTGGTCGGTTAACCGAAGGTAATCAGAGCTCTCCTATCTTACTTATAATTATAGCTGAATTAATTATAATTAAAATACATATTTATCAAAAGACTCAATTGTCCCTAATGCCAAATGCTCTGAACGGATTTATAGTTCTTTTCTTTTTGATATTTTTTGTTGAGTAATACATTGAATTAAAATATATTTTATATTTTGAAAAGTAAATGAGCTTTTATTTAAATTTAATACCCAAATTTGGACTAAATTAATCTAGTAAAGATGAAGAATAGAATTTCGTAATAAGATAGATTTAGAGGGCAAGTCTTAGAATAACTGGTAAAGTTACTCCTTCATAACCAAAAGATTATAAATTTGAGTTACAGAAATAATCTCTTTGTAAAAATGAAAAAATGTACGATTAATATCCCTATATTCTAAAGTGGAGAGTCTTGTATATTGGAGGTTGTTAATTTAATAAGATAGATCTATTAGATTTCATAATAGGTGAAAGACACGAGACTTTCTTATAATTTAAGCAACTTCAAAATTTTTCATAATGATTAAAATTATAAAAAATTAGATCTTTAGTTTTATGAAAACTGTTTTTTTAAGACTTTTGTTAAAACAAAACGGTGAAATACAAATGGTCGAGTTGGTGGAGTGGAGATATGGGGCTAAAAAGTTCTGTGTTTGAATCCTTTACTTATACTCTTTCGATTGAGTCTGTCGTATAGAGCTTGCCTAGTACAGAATACCCAATTGACATAATTTGCAAGTTATAATGTCAATCCGAAAGTTTACTCAGTACGCATTTAAAATGATAACAGCTGCGAATTCCTCTGTTTCCCCAAAAAAAAAATCTAAACCACTTAAATATTGACAATTCAGCTTAGCTCAGCTCTTAAGTCTAACTTAAATAAATAATTTATTATGTTAAATTATTAATTAGAGTCATATTAATTAATTTAGTTTGGATTTAAAAGTTAAGTTAGATCATTATATTGATAACATTCGACTATTTTACATGTATATTACTATTATTTTTAATGATTATCTAAGAAAATGAGTTTTTTCTTTTTGAAAAATTGAAACCACGATTAGTTTTCAAAAATTTTAAAGACCAAGGCTTTTTTAAGTTATTTAAGTCATAAGAAAGTCACGTTTCCTTTGCCTTTTTATAATCTTCTAATAAATACATACAACAATAATGATGGCGTGATACGATGTTTATATATGAATAAAAAAGGAACATAAAGAACAATACTAAATAGATCATTAACGCAAGTGCCTATATCATTTCTTATAATATAGTTTAAGTTGGTTGTGGATCATACGAGGATTGTAAATACCAATAATGACCATCTTTGTATTAACTAATCTAACATAACAAATTATTAAATTGGAAAAGAAAAATAAACTAAACTAAAATAATAGACAAGAGTTAATCAACTAAGGTGATAGATAAAAACAAAGAATCATTTGATAACTAAGACTTACACGTAGAGTTCTCCTAGAGCTTTACTATATTTGAATTTATCTTAATTTAGTGATTAATGCTAATTACTTGGATTGATAGAAACTCCAAAGTTATATTTGTAAGCTCACATTTAAGAGATATCATTTACTATTCTTAGGAATTCTCAACCAAAAATTCTCTTAAATCAAAACTTTATAAGAATGCATTAATTCAATCTATGAATTTCCTTAATGGGTTTCACCACAACTCACAAAGAATGTAGATCGTAATAGTTAGGAACTTGAGCAATCACCATTATTCATATTGTTACATATATTATATAAAATCTTGTGCGTTCACTAGTCTAATCCTATATATGAATCTGAATGTTGAATCTTCTAAGTTCACTATTTTAATCCAATATAATATAAAAGCGTTAACAAGTCTCAAGAAACAAGAATATCTTATTAAATCAAAGAAATCAATTTAAAACATAAATTATGGTCTTCTTCACATTTAAATCTATATCCCAAATTATTTTATAATTAAAACAAAGAAAACCAACGAAGAGCAATAAAGAAAACAAAAGATAAAAGATAGAATTCCCATGTCCTGGACCTTATTTTTTCTTAATTGATCTTAATGAAATCTTCCTTTTTTCCAAGATTGATTCCTCTTGATGTGCTCTTGAGCCTCCTTTACCTTGGGACTTATTTTTTTCCTCCTAAATGTCTCTCCTTTTTCACTTCTTTTTTTCTCTTCATATTTCCTAAAACCTTAAGCCTATGTTTAGTTGTACGTAAGGTTTTTAATAGAATAAAATGGTTTATAATAAAATGAAATGTAAATAGATGCAATATTAGTAAATTATTGTTTGGGAGGGATGAAAGGGTTCATAATGTAATATAATGAAATGTTATTTATAAGAAGGGTTCATAATGTAATATAGTGAAATTTTGTTTATCATTTTACGTTTCATCCTAAACTTCCCAAATTGGAGGTAACTTTGTAATGTCAGACTTTTTAAGTCCTTTTTGTATTGGTCTGTACTTGGAGACATTACTATATATTGATATATATATGGTTGTATATGAGTTCAAAAATGTATTTGAATCCTTTTGGTATATATGCTAGTGATATATAATATTCTATGCCCTTATATGAACTTAAAGTTCATCAGTATGCGAAATCTTAGAAATTTCTGACATATAAGCTTCTAAGTGTGTAAAATCAAGTCCATTGGATGGATATGGCCATGGTGGCCGGGTTAAATGTGTTCTAATGCCATAGAGGTGATTAGACATGATTTATAGATTTGTTGAACACTTAGAAAGCTTAATTGTAAAAGTTAATGTACATAAAGGATTTAAAAGTAATTTTCAATTCTTGGAGAACCAATATGTAATTTTATAATGTTGAGGGGCTTAAATATAATTTCAAAAGTTCGGGGACCAAAATAAAAATAAAAGGTTTGGTCATTCTCAAATCTTGGCCTTAATTGCAAATTTAGGAAAAGTTTGAAGGGTATAATGGTAATTTCACTTAAGTTAAGGGCGAAAGGTTAATTCACCATGTTTGGTCAAAGAAGAGTCAATATTCTAGACCCTTCTTCCTTGTGTGTGGCCGTGCACCCCACCATTTAGCATTAAAATACTTTGTTTTAATTAAAAGAAATGAGAAGAAAGAAGAGAGGAGAAGAAAAACACTTTTGACCATCACCCAATTTCCACCATTTTTTAATTCTCCAACCAAAACCAAGGTGTTCTAAGCTAATTTGGGATCAAAAAACTCAAATCTATCATTATATCTGAGAAATTCTCAAAGGATTTTAAGATATCGCCAAAGGAAAGTTTAGGTAAATTTTGTCTCATCTCTCTCTACGTTATGATTTTGAGTTTGGTGTTAAGATATATTGTTCTCTATACTTGAATATGCATGAAACATGGTTTAAATGAATGAAATGAGTCATAGAGAAGTCTCTTTAAGCCAAAACTGAGATGGCCTCTCTTTAGTGAAAATTTGTGAAATTTTGAATATCTTTTGAGATTGATGGTTTAAATAAAGGGACTTGGATTTAATGGAGTGGTGAAATGTGTTGTTGTTTGGAAGTGCGTGTTATATAATAAGATAGGAGCATGAATTACTATGATAAAGTCTTGAAAATATGACTTGAAAGTTATGCACACTAGGTGTTTGATAAAATGCCTAAGTGAAATTGGCTTAGGATTTAAGGATTGTAATTATGTGCATTGGAAAGAGGTTTTCATGTTTACTTAGAGTAAACTTGAATTTTTGCATAGATTGATGAGTAGTGACCTAACGTGCTTGGATTAAAAATGTTCTTACCTATGCTTTGAAATGTGTAAGTATTGGATCAAAGGCATTAAATGCCTTAGAAAATGCAAAAGAAAGCGTACGGGAATAATAAAGGAAGTAATCACGTGAGAAGCTAAATGGCCGAATCCTATAGCTTAAAAATAGTGATATTGTGTTTTATACACCTATGTGATGGTTTATAAATACGAGATACATTTTTTAGTAAATACATTGCATATTATATATATATAAAGTCTCGGGAGTTATGGATCAAGGAGCTTGTACCGAGGATTGTTTAAGTCAAGAGAGTGTATACCTTCTTTTGAGGTGAGTTAGGAAAAAAATATCTCTCAAATGAGATTAGGACATTCCAAGATATGCATAATGACTTGTACATGAATCTTGAACCTAGGTAATGTATAGTATAATTGAATCTCAAATGGATACTAGTATACTTATGTACGTACTAAATGAAATTGTTTTGAATAACTCTTTGCACTTAGAGTGAAACTGATATTTTTATTACGTATTTTGAGGAATGATATTGTTTTCAACAAACCTGCACTTAAAGTGCAAAGGATAATGTTTTATTTTCTGAAACTACATTTTTGAACAACTTTACACTTGGAGTGCAAAAGATGACTTTTACTGCATGACATAATGTTTTGAAACTTACATATGCATAACTGAGTCATGTATGCTACGTGTATATGTTCTCTTTTGAGTTAGAGCCATGATAAGGTTCCATTTTATTTGTTGGAACGATAAATAAAGGAATGGTACCTTACTTGATTTTAGTTCTAAATATTTGTATATGATTTTTTATGATTGGTGAGATTACGATTGGCCATTTGTGTGCTAGGCATAACAGATTAAGCGAATCCCATACCCTTAATGCTGGTATAAAAAAGTTGAGTCCTTATATCGACACCTTTCTATGGGACTTGCGGGTGATTGTACACCTAGAGGTCTGGTCACCAACGAGGTCATCACCTAGGGTCATGATGCTCTTGTCGACCGTAGTCTAGACTCACCACAGATGAAAGTCGAGCCAACACCAAGAATCGGTGGATGTACACACTAGTTTGGCCGAATAGTGGTGACACATATAACTATTTTGGCCTATTATGAGATTTGGCTTCCTAACGAGATTTGATTTTACATGTGATGCTTTTTTGCTCTTGTATACTAGAACTGGAACCTATGATCACTGAATGAGTGATTAATAGACTAGGCCTACGTGGTTCCTAACTAGTATGGGATGAGTCATAGACTAGGCCTATGTGTTTCTATGTTATGTATGTTCATTTCATAAGTGGTTATATGCATGTTAGATGCGTAAAACCATCCTTAAGTTATTTAAACAGTCTTGATGTGTACCGAGTTCTGTTTATGATATATATGTTTTCCTTCTCACTGAATACATAGTGTACTCACCTCTTATGCTTCCAAACCATGCAGGTTAATTTTCTAAGCTTGAAGCTCTAAATGGTTTTTGCAGTCTTTTCACATTTTTAGGGCATTACCACACATGGGTAGCCTCTGTTTTGTGCTTTTATTGTATAGTGGCTCATGATTATGTTGATATGCTTTATAATTTTGTAAATTAACTTTTGACTATCTTATGGTTTATAAATGAGCTTATGTATGAACATTTTGTATTGTTGTTTAGATTGCTCTTGAGTGGACTCAAAAGTCCAAAAGTTATGGTAGAGTTTTAATGTGAATACAGAAGTGTGTTTAAAACTGATTTACAGGTGTTTTAATTAAATTTTGGGATTTTCAAAATACAACCGCTGTGTTGTCCAAATGTTTTTAAAGATATGCAGTTAGCCTTGCATAATAAGTATCCTTAGCTCGGGTATGTGGTGGTTGTCATGTGCCAGATGTGGTTTCGGGTGGTGATAAACTTATTTTTACTGTTTAGGATGGAATGTGATGGAATGGGAAACCTTTCCCTTTCATCCTACTCTATTCCATTTCATTATAAACCCTCTTCCTAAATAATGGAATAATATTACATTACATTCCATTCCATTAATAACTACTTAACCAAACATAGCCTAAGTTTTATGTCGAAGATAAGTTAAACATGAGACTATGTAAGTCCCTGTGTTACTTTACACCGTTCTTGGATTATCTTTTTTTGGGCAAAAGTTACTGCCGACACTATTTAAACACAGCCTCGAGTTAGTCTTATGTTACTTCTGGAAAAAAAAAGGGAAGAAATATAATGAAGCAGTATAATCTTATGTTCCTAAATATGAGTTCCTATTGACTCCCTATTAGCCCTTGTTCAATAATACGGCACCTTCTTATCCCAATGTTCTGATTCCTTCCTTTGAAATCATCCCAAAATCACTCTAACTAAACTTAAACTTACCTAAATTTATTCTTTCTTTATTAGAGAGCTAAAATAAAGTATGTAAACAAAATATAAGTCAAATTAGTACCAAGTGCTAAAACCATAATGCAATTAGCTTATATCATAACGGCATAATTATAAACCATACCATTAAAAATGATAAATTTGGTTTTAACAAGGCTATCTATTTTTAGAAAGACAAAAGGGTCACTTTTGACCTAAATTTTTGTAAGGCCCTAACATATACCCTGGAAGTATTATAGCATGTCTAGGGTGTATTAAAAAGTGAACATAATGAATTAAGTACATCTAAGTATAGTAAGAGATATAATGGTACTTAATGTAATAGGCAAGGGTAAATAGATAATTTGTTCGTTTCGATATGGACATACATACTTAGATGTAAAATATGTATGAAAATTTTTGCTATGTTTGCTTGGATTTATGAGTGTCCTGTGAGGGGAATTGATAAAAGAAGTATTCCATAAGTAAATGAGATGCTTTTGGTTAAATTGGATGTATTTTTATGCTACTCTTACATGATAAGGCCAAAGTTAGTTGACTTGGGATGTGTACCTCACTAAATGGATAGGTTCCACTAAACAAATTTTTGTAATTTGGCTATATCTTGGCCTGTAAAACTCCAAATTGGATAATGTTAATTGGAGATTAAACTAAAGACATAGATATCAAACTTCCATGAAAGAACCAAAATCTGATTCTGCCTCTAATAGTTTTGAATTCTGTTTTGAAATTGAGTTCTGGCTATTGTCCTTATTTTTGAACAACCTATAGCTTTAGGGTATAAATCCTGATAAAGTTAACCAAATTGCATGAAATTTATGCCATTAGAAACTTAATACATAGGGGAATGAAATAAATTGATAAGATTATAGGCTAATGTGAGAATTAAAAGAAGAAGGACCAATATGTAATTTTCCTAAAGTCAACTCATGGATCAATAAGATTAAAGCATGTGTGTCCAATAGAATTGTAACACATGGTTCAATAGAATTGTAACACATAGTCTAATAGAATTGTAACACATAGTCCAATAGAATTTTAACACATGGTCTAATAGAATTATAACCGTGGTCGAATGAGATTGTAACATATGGCCCAATAGGATTGTGACATATGGTCCAACGGGATTGAAGCATGTGCCTCAGACTAGAAAATTCACGAAAAGGCATATGGAGAGGGGAGATGGACGGAACTTTGATGGCTTAACTTTAGATTTTTCTCCTCTTGATTTTACCTTCTTCATCCCATAATTTTTCACTTGGTGATTCAAGCAAAGCCAAAGAGGAAGGGAAGGAAAAGCATTAGAAGAACTACCTTGCCAATTTTAATGTTTGAGACTTCACTTAGTTGATTTCTATATTTTTGTATGATTGAATGGATCTAAAGATTCATTTGGATATGGAATTATTTCTGTGATGTTGCTTTGGTGTTATTTTGGTGTCACTTTTCATGAACTTGGTTGTATATGATAAGAGAGTATCGTGTAGTGAAATTCGGTATAGGATTTATTTGAGTTAGCAACATTATTTGAGTCATAACTTAGGCTATAGAGCTCCAAATTATGTTATTTTAGTTGCATATGAAACCTAAGACATAGAGATAAATATCTCTAGAAGGGACTCCGACTTAATTCTAGCTCTATGACCTTGGAAATTGATATTTAAAAAGGTGACCTAATACTGCCCCTATTTTGGAGCAACTTGTGATATTTTTCCTATATCCAATGATTTAGAAGTCTAGATAGTCTGACTGTTAGTGATATAGAAACTATAGAAATAGGAAAAAAATGTATAAAAGACCTAGAAACCTAGTTCTGAAATTTTGTATATGAATATTAAGGAATAAGTAGTGGTATGTATAGAAAAAGTGTCTGTTATGACTGTGGCATTGCTTTTGTTTATGATTTCTATCGTATCTTATCCAAACCTTTATGAACATGTGAAAATTTTCAAATACCTATAAATAAATGAAATAGGACTTGCCACATGTGAATTGGGAGATTGAACATTGGAATATAAGATTGAGCATAATACATTCTAAAGAAAATTTACATGTACATAAATAATTTGTATGCATATTCATTACTCATATGTGTATAGTATGATTATACAAGTATGATTTTGATACCCTTATAATGGTGGTAAGCCATGAATTGCATGTATGAATGCAAATATGGATTTTATGACTTGAAATATATATCACATGATTCGTTAATATATGAATTGTGAAATTTGCAAATGGTTAAAGGAAATGTTATATTGCCTGATCTATTGTCTTGGTTATGGATAGATGGGCATGCCTATAGGGTTACAGTGCAGTTGCTACGGTTTGACACCACCTGTGTCCACAGTTTGATACCTTTGGGTATCCACAGTTTGATACCTTCAGGTATTCACAGTTTGATGTCTTTAGGTATCCACAACATCCGTTATCCACACCCACAGAAAATTTGCAGGCCTAACACAGAAAGTAAAGTAAAGAGATATAAATAAGAAATACAGTATGATAACATAAATAATCTGTATATGAATGAGCATTTGCATTTATATTGATAATTTGTATCATTGAGTATTGAATATCAGTGTTTAAGTTTTGAAGGTGAATTTATGGTATGTGAAAAAAGATATTGAACCATGTTTGCATTATTTATTTGATTAAGTATCCAAACTAAATGTTTCCCCACTAAGCTTTCAAGCTTAGCATGGATGTTAATCCGTATAGGTCCAAGTCATAGGAGTGGGGAACAGAGAACATCTGCAGGGACTAAGGTTAACAGATAGAAGAAAAAGTACTTTTGGAATGTGTTTTTAATTACAAATAATTGCACATGTAATAAAAAAGGAAATTGTATGTTTTCTTTTGGATTACCATATAAATGTAAAGATGTATTACTACTATTAAATGATAATGTTAAGCATTGGAGAGTTTTGTAATGTGTATATATATAGAATTGAATATAATTGTATACCTTGAACACTTGTACAGGAATTTGGTTGCTATATATTTGGATGCTTGTTGGTTTCATATAGGAGGTGTTATAGTTTTGCACCAATCGACAAGTTTCACCCAAACATTTTGGAGTGAACAATTCTAACCCTAACATTTAAAAAACGTTAAAGTTTGACCCCACCCTAACGGAAAATTCAAATTCTCTATTAAGTACTAGGTTAGTGCTGACCTGACACTTGTAAAATAATTTTTTATTGATTTTAATGGACCCCTATTCTATGTTAGCACTAATGTGGCAAGGTGGAACCCAAATTTAATTAAACAAAATATTTATTTTATTATTAAGTGTGATAACCACACTTTTAATTAAACCTTAAATTAAACTTAAGCAGATAATTAAATTACTAGTAAACGAAACGTAGAACAAAACGATCCCATGTTCTATGTTTCGTTTACCCTTGCTCTTAAAGCCCTCCCTTATTCCTCAGACCCTCCCTTATCCTTATTGTTGGCTATTAAATAAAATATTTATGTTTTTTGCATCAAGAAACAAGTTGCTGTCGCTCCATAGTAACGTTATCACAAGTGTTACAATACTTCAATATTATTGAGGCAGGCTGAGGTGAGAGCATTCTTTGATGTAAATGAACAAGAAGGAAGCCACTGATATTTGCCGATCTATTACAAAGTCATTGAAGGAGCCAATCGTGAATGAAGATAGAGAGAAGAATGAACACCTGGTACAGGCAATGAAGCGTAGCAACATGGAGAAGAAGAAATCTGTTATACTAAAAGAATATTTGTAAGAAACTTTGGCAGTATATACCTTATGAGCTGAGTTGTACAACGTTTATCTAAAAACAATGAAATGAATCAAATAACGGAAATCATTATACAAAATTTCCTTTTCTTATCAAACATTCTCTTCTCTTCATTCTCAAACTCTGATCCATTTCTCTCGAATGCAATAGCCACCCAAGTGGAGTTCATTTGGAGATGAATGGAGAAGAATATTATAAAATGCATTGGTGGATCATGAACGGTGACATTTAATAATCTGACCTCACACTATCACACACATTTTAACTATAGGCTAAATGCTTCACAATATCTGGAGCTTCCTTTATCATCGCGAAGCACCTCAAAAGGAGGAGGATTGGATCGCAACCCATAATTCTTGATGTAGGATTGTAGAAGGTTGTAGAAGATTATGATTACTATTTTCAACTAAGTTTTTAGTATCTACTTGAAAATACTACTCCTGTAATATTTTCTTTAATCATGGCATATGATAGTTGTCATTTGCATTGTGTTTAAGGGTGTAATTTGTTATGTAATTAGTGTGAATTTGAGTGTTGAGTGTGTGTTTATGTGTTAATTATGTTAGTTTGTGTGTTTAAGTGTTTTTATGGGTTAGTTTGAATCTTTGAGCTTAATTGTTATATTTTTTAGGTACCTTGACAAGTGTGTTAGTGTTGCAAGGTAAACAGGGAAGAAAGGTGAATATTCAAGGAGTTTCGGGCCAAAGACATAGGCCATGATCGTGACAAAGAAGGAAGAGCTAGTAGTAGCCAGGCCACGATCGTGACAGAGAGCATTCAATCAGGCCACGATCGTGCACATTGGGCCATAATAATAGCAAAAATGTTAAGGCGTTGGCCATGATTGTGGCTCTTGATATAGAAACTCAAGTTTTGAGTGATTTTTTGGACCATTTCGACCCCTACTTTGACCTAACGCCTACAAAGTATAAACAGAACATGAGAAGTCAGAGGGAGTAGTATGGAGAGAGCCTTGGAGGAGCTTTGAGCTGCCACCTAACAAAACCCTAAAAGAGACCTTAAGAGATCGCGAAAGAGACGAAGGAAGAGAGAAGAGGAAGACGGCGTAAACATAATGTGCTTCCTGGATGCATATTCGTTACTCATCCCATTGTAGTTTTGGTTCCTATGTATTTCAATTTTATTCAATTATAGAATTGATATAGATAGTTGACTATAGACTGCATTGTGGTTAATGTTCTATACTCATTTTTGGATTATTATTTTTGATTTAATGAAATCTGATCATTTTATGCGTTCATTGAATTGATTGTGATTTATTTTGTGCTTAATATCTCGATAATAAATTGAGAGGGTGAATCGAGAGAAAACGATTAATTTGGGCTAACAAGAGTTAGGCAGATTAATAGATCTGAAATTAAATCAAGTTGGAAAATCTTATGTAGAGAGATCACATTAGGATTCCAATTGTTTATTAGAGAACTTAAGAACTAATTAGGTTTTGGATAGGTTAGTAATTGAGAGATTACAACCTCCTATAATTTTATTAGGGTTTATACTTTAGGGTTCAATTATAACTTGAGAAATATTAGTTGACCTTAAGATCTTCTAGAACCATTTATATAAACAAATCGTAATTGGTTAGGTTGTCATTAAGGATAGGTAATTTTTCCTTTCTCTCTTTCGGTATACTCATTAGGTGAAACTTGGGTGTGTGATCATTGTTCATTAATTGGCTAAATTCCACAACTATTCAATTTCTTATTTAAATTGTTTATTGTCATCGTGATTGTTTTTAATTATGTGTCAATTGTTAATCATTATTTTTGTTGATTGATTTGGTTTATTTGATCTAGTTAATTCTTATGTTTTAAGTTATTATTTGTTAATTATTGTTTAGTAGTGCTTTTGACCTTATATTTAGGACTAGTTGGTCCTCATTGTGGAATCGATACCTTAGGTATTACGTGAACGACCTGCGCAGTTGCGTAATTTATTAAGGTTATAAATAGTAAAACTTAGCGCATGTAACCTTGCTAATAGCACATGTGTGTTTATACAAATTGGCTTGAGACTTTGTGAAGAAACAAAAAGGAATAAAGACTTGGTCTTTAAAATGGGTAGTAATGTTTAGGGAAGAGTCTGGTGAGATGGATTTTAACAATATTTAGTATCCAGTTAAATTCCTTTTCTTTTAGTACATTCCTGCTTTTCTAGGATACTTCTGCTTCACTTGAACCCTATCCTCTCCTCACTTCTCTTTCTTCTCTTCTAACTTCTTACCTTCTCAATATAGAGCTTGACGTAGTTCAGTTTAATGAAGATTCGAAAAGGGTTGATCGAGAATCAATCAGTAGATAAAGATTCAGTGTGACATCTGTAATAAAGACGAAGCTTCTCCGTTGTGCACCACAGATGTGATACATGTGACCATCGAGTCCAACCATGCCAATAAGCTTGCATCAAAGCATTTCTGTTCTCCAACTGACTCCAAAAACCTTCCCTCTCTATGATGTCTACAAGGTCTTTGTCTATTTGCTTCTCTCATATTAATGTATATTAAAAATCAATAAGTGGGTCTTTTAACATACTCGAAAGCATGATAGGTTGCTTCTTATAGGGGCTAAACTCTCTACTATAACAACTCTTTATGCGTCTTCTATGACTACAACAAAAAGTTCAGATCTTGTTCTTGATTTTAAGTTTAAGCAACAACCACAAGAAGCATCAATAAAATAATTGCCTGTATCTGTTGTTCCAATAAATTGTAACCTATTTCTAATAACATCGGTAAAAGAAATTTATTTCTTGATGCTAACAACATAAATATTTTATTTGACAGCCAACAAAAATGATGAGGGAAGGTTAGAGGAATGAGGGAAGGCCAGAGGGATCTGATAGAAAGGGCAGTAATTTAATTATCTACTTACGTTTAGTTTAAAGTTTAATTAAAAAGGGTGGTCCAACACTTAATAATAAATATTTTTCTTTAATTAAAATCTAGGTCATCCCTTACCACATGGCATAGGAGCCCTACTAAAATAATAAAAAATATTTTACAAGTGTTAGGTTACTAATCTAACACTTAATTTAAGAGTTTGATTTTTTCGTTAGGATGAGGGCAAATTTTAACTATTTTTAAATATTAAGGTTAGAATTGTTCACTATGAAATATTTAGGTGAAAATTGTCAGTTAGTGTAAAACTTAGGATCAAAAGTGACCCTTTTGCTGTGTAGAAATGAGGAAGACGAATAATCTTTTAATTCAAGTGATGTCCTCAAATTTTAGTGGGCTTCTTGAGTGATGGGATTCCTTCAACCTAATGGGCTTTTGCTCATTTATCGCATAATGAACGCCAATCTTCTGTGTACTAGTCTCCAAAATTGCATATAATGCCAAAGTTTCCTTTGGAAAAACTACTTTGATGTCTACGTATAAACTTGAAGAAAAAGTCTAGAGTTAAAGAAATGCATTGCCATTTTCCCAAATGTGTGCTCTTTATATAGGGACAAAGTTATACTGTGACACCCACCCTAGGGTACGCATCGGGACGCCCGTAGGTCATTCCGACACATATCCTAAGATAAGGGAGCGCTACGTGCAATCACTACAGAACTCCACATGGCATCACATACATTTAAATAATAA
>JAOTAY010000007.1:8779954-8792972 GCA_025629805.1 Erythroxylum baracoense | reverse complement strand
AAAAATTTCTAATTCATAAATTCTAATTTATTTTCATGCTTGATAATTTAATAAAATAAATAAAATAAAATAAAATAAAAATATAAAAATCCTGAAAACGGGATCCAACATTTATTCCCACCTTTTGTTTTGTTGTTTTCTCTTCTCACATTAAAGACAATGTGTTGTCTAAGTATGGGGAGGGATGTGTGTTGTATGCTTTTATTTTGAATGTGAATTTTGCATATTTTTATGTTAGTTTATTTAGGTTGCATAATATGATTTGTGTCAATGTGTCAATGGCTAGGATTTAACAAAATTGATTTAGCTTTAAACATAGTCTTTTAGGTTATGAAGAGTTATTAGCTTGCGAAATTAGGGACCTAGGTTACTTTGGCTAAATATGCAGGGTAACTAGGATACGATGTTAGTTTATTCACCCCAGGAAGTTGTCACATTCATTTATAATTTTAGGTCAATTGAATAAGTAGTATTGCTAGTATATTTTCTTGAGAACGATTAGCTAAAGAAATAAGGTAGGCAATAAAAAAATGATGATGAAAATCTTAAATAAATAACTATTCTACTATCCTTTAGGTTATGAATAAAGCTTGTAGCCAGTTAAGAATGTGATGTAACTAAGTAACTAGATCAACCATCACAAATGTGTGCCTTTGCATCGAAAGGCTATAATGAAATTCTAAGCAAGCCACTTAATAAAAATATGACCTAGTTGAGTAACCAGATCCACATTCATCACAAATATTTGTCTTCGCGTAAAAGACTAGGATTATGTCTATAAATGAAAAAAAGAAATGTTTTTTCAAATAAAACCTACTGACCTTGTGAATAGCTTAAATTTTCATGAAAACTTACATAGGGATAGTTACATTTTTTACTGATCGAATGATTGTCAATGTGTGTTTGGTTAATATATTTAGTCCAAGGTACTTAGACATAGATTTTGCAAGTTAATAAGTTAGAACAACTTGAGGGATAATGTTTGTAGTTAAATTAGTTTCGTGAAGTTAAATGTCATTGTCACATTTTTGCATTTGCGTGTTTTGTGTTTTGATGTGTTGTGCATTTTGTTCGTTTTGTTTTTGCTTGAGGATAAGTAAACGTTTAAATGTGGAGAAGTGGATAGTCGTAGATTACATCATGTTTTATGGGTAGTTTAGGAAGTGTTTAGTGGTTAAATTTAATCGATTAGTACGTGTTTAGGTTAGAATTGTGCGTGTTAGTGAAATATTTGTGTCTTAAGTGTTTTGTGGGTTAAAGCATGCATTTGAACTTCAATTTTATGTTTTTGACGTTTGTGTTGCTCGATTTCAATTTCTTTTTCTGTTAAAGATGTGAATTAATTTCTTGATAATCTCTTTCCCGTATTTACTTTTACGAGCAATTTTATTTTCATTTTATTAATTTCTTAGCCTTAGATAACATAATATTAGATTAGTTCACACATCCTAGTGGGATCGACCCTTCACATACTATATTTCACGACCTATGCACTTGCGGTTTTTTAGGGCTATAAATTGTAAAGCTTGCCCAACATCAGCACGTTGCTCCTGTTACTAACTTTTACTCAATAATAAAATATTAGAATGAGTTCTTATGTAAATAATATTTTCTATGAGAATAATATTGTCCTCACAATTGTTTATGTTAAAATAAAAAGTTCTACTTGTATATGAATAAATTATGTGTTAATAAAAATTAAGAGGTATTATCTCTTCTTTTTTTTGAAATATTTAACTTTTCCAATAACTAGAACTTAACTTTTATTATTTTATCTTATTGATTTTTTGGAGAAAATATTTAATTACTTATTTACTCTTTTGGACCTTCTTGTTAAATAGAATTGTTGCATTTTTTTAATAAAAAAAGCATATAAGGTACCCCTTTAAATATCTTGAATAAGAACCTTTTTAACTCTCTTATTAAATGTCTTAAGTATTTTCCAGTCAAGAAACAAAATTAAAATTATCAAACATTTATGTGGACTATAATGCTCACATATTTTTTATTTGAAATGATATTTATCCTTAGGAGTTTATATGTTGCCTAACTACAATCTTAATAGACGCAGACAAGACACATACAAATGGCTGAAGCATGATGCTTTCGAAAAGTATCATGTTTTGACTAATGTTTTTTGCGCGTTTTAAAATGCAAGATATATCCCCACTTTCTAACATGTTACTATTTCTTTCGAATGGTTCCTGGTCGACTTGAAAGAAAGTGAAGGGCAGACGATATCCTTGAAGTATCTTTTCGCATCTTCTGAACAGGCAGAGGATGGCTTGTACGATATCTTCGTCTTCATTGTATCGTGAAATTTCGTGGAACTGTTCCTTTCTCTCAACTAACTCACTAGCAACTCGCTCCTGCAAACCCTCTTCCCTCTCATGGGTCTCTTCTTTCCCCTCGGTTGCTCTCTCTTTCACTGACAAGTCACTTTCACTCCCTCCATTTCAACTTAACAGGGTATGTACTTTATTCTCTTTTTAGCTGTAGTTAATCAATAAATAAATGCAGTTAGTGACGTTGTATAACTTGATTTAATTGGGTTTGGAACCTTAACTCGGATTGCGGATGGATTTGATTGCTTTCAGTTGATACTTTTAGTTATACCAAATTAAGTTGATTAAAATCGTACCCTTCTGATGATTATTAGTCAGAAGAAAATATTAAGAAGAGAGCTAGAGTAACAGGTTATGTACTTTCTTTTCCCATCTATTACTAATTGTTTAGCTTTATTTCTTGTTTTGAGAAACTGGCAAATGGGCTAAAGACATCATTTGGAAAGTGTATGTTATAAAAGTCAAGTCTTGTAAATGATGATGTTATTCGTGAATTCAACTTTGGGTTATTGGTAGCACGACGATAAGCTTTTCAAAACTAAATGCCTAGTTCCAGCATTTTCTTCTTTTTTTGACAGATCTGCGATAATCTTTCACCTGCTGGACGCTAAGTTAGATAACATCCTGGGAAATTCAGAATTTTGGTTGTCATGTAAAAGCTGATATGTTATGGAGATAGCTTCTGCTGATATAACATGATTGAGCATTGTTTTCTCACAAGTAGTTTCCCAAGTTAAGGACTTCAGTCCTTTGACTCCTTTCCAGACACAACTTATTCGGAAATTTGCTCCTCATCTTCAGTAATATGCATATACCCAAAATATAAAGCCAGCGGCATGAATCATGCATTGTTTTACATTGATTTGACTTCAACTCTTTTTAAACTTCCATCCACTATTGATTGCTCGTGTCCAAACTTTCATACTAATTGTAGATTTTATCCTAGACTAATGTATTGGATAAGGTGAAGCATCTAAGAAATAATATTCTGGACTGATGGCTTGTTGGTGACTTGGATTATGTGAATCATATAAAAAATTTGGTGAAGTCTTGAACGTGCTTCACTTGATGTTTTGTGTGATAATACTATTGAACACGTTATCCTACCATGTAAAGTTTTTTTTTTTTAATTAAAGAATAATTCGTTCCAAAGCCATAAAAGCATCAATAAGTTACATTACAAGGGAGTAAGACAATACATTTACAAAAGAATACTAAAGTAAAACATCCAAAGTAATCAAATTATCCTGGAAGTTGTAGGGAGTTTATAAGTTCCATTGTCTTCTTGAGCGTGGACTCAATTTCTCCACCACCTGATGAGCACCGATGTTTCTCTAATCCAGCAAAATAATCTTTGAGCTAAGATATGTTTATCTGTTTTGGTCCTGTTGAAAAGTCTTTGATTTCTCTCAAACCATATTGAGTAAACTATATCTTATCTTGTCCTATGGAGAGGTATTTTTCCTCAGCCCATCTCAAGATATTATCCCAATCAGTTTTGGGTATATAAGATTCAGAATGTGTTGAATTTTAGCCCATAAGGAAGCTGTGTAATGTCATTTGAAGAAACGATGATCAGTACTTTCAACTTCTAGATTGCATAATTCACATATGACATCATTAGAGCCAATAATCCTATCCTTTGTTTTCAATCTTTTCCTTGCAGCCAGCCAAATAATGAAGGAAGCCTTAGGCTTTAGAGAACCTTTCATAGAATGTTAAACCATGGAACTAGAGGAATACTTGGATTAAGAGCTTTGAGGCATGATGCATTAGAGAACTCCCCTTTGTTGCATAAATATCCTTCCATGTAATGTTCTTGCTGCATAAACATCTTGCAAGTTGATTGGTTTCTAAAATGTTATTAACTTCACCCTTTTATTAAATAGACATGATAACATTTGGCGTTTGAATTATGTTCTTGCTATTTCAAATGTGATTGTCATATTGAAAGACTTATGTGGAAAAATGAAATCCATGGTGTGCTGGATTTAAGGATTACCATATGCTGCAGAACTGTGCTATAGAATTCAGGTACTTAAAGTAATTTGTAGGTGTATGTTGGCAATTACTGGCAGTAACATAGCTAGTTGTGAACTTAATAGTTGCAGGAATTGTACAACAACAACAACACTCAATACGAGTTCTGTTGAAATGCGGAGTCTGAAGACGTCTAATAGTATGCAGTTGATGTAGGACAAATAGAAGAATTATTAACTAGTAGCTAAAACTCAAAAAATTAGAAATATGGTTAATATTAGGCTGTTGGAATATGAGGTTTCAAGGTTGGATTTAGGCTATGAATGTAGAATTATCAGATTTTGTATGGTTGGAATTTTAAGGTTTGATTGCTAGAAATTTAGGTTTAGGATTTCAGTTTTAATAAAGCTGGAATATAGGTTTGAGATGGCTAGAATGTAGGTTTAAGAGGGCTGGAATTTGTGTTAGGATTGCTGGAATTTATTGAAGAACACAAAGAATGAAAGGTAGGAAACTAGGAATCACTCGTAGAAAAAAGCATCACACCTTCTAGTTGAAAACTCAAAGTTGTAGAAAAATTTCAGATTGCTTGTTATTGATGAAAGGCTGAGTACATGAATATAGAGTTCTTAGAATTCTTATTCTAGTAGGAAAAGGATTTCTAATTTAAATCCTATTGTAATGAAAAGTCTATAAGTTCTAAACAGCTAGGATATCATATCTAAAGTAGTATAACATAATACTGCTACTTCCTATCTAATAAGGAATCCTAATACAATCTGAATTTTAGCCTTTATCTTTAATTTCAATTCAATTCCCAATCCTCATCTTACCAAATTAAAGCTTGTGATTGATTAATCTTTCATCTTTTATTTCTCTTATGGACTTTAAGTTCTTTTGCATTAGCATTCTTACCCTTACATGGTAGATAGATTGTTTCTAATAGACCTACATTTAAATGCCAGGGATTAAAGAACATTGTAGAAACCATCAAATAGAATAATCACCAACATTCCCAGACTCTCCCTCAAATCATTGGCAAAACTTTTTTTTTATTCAATATGCATAAGCAAGACTCCAAGTGAACACCCATTTAAAAATGTGAACCACTTAAGAGCAATTGAACAAAAATAAGGCATGTAATTTAAGATAATGCCAGGGATTAGAGAAAATAATCACCAACACTTCCAGACTCTCCCTCAAATTATTGGCAAAACTTTTTTTTAATTTGATATGCATAAGCAAGAGTCCAAGTGAACAGCCATTTAAAAATGTAGACCACCTAGAGCAATTGAACAAAAATAAGGCATGTAATGGGTGATAATGCCAGGGATTAGAGAACATGTAAAAACCATCAAATAGAATAATCACCAACACTCCCAGACTGTCCCTCAGACCATTGGCAAAACCTTGTTTTAATTCGATATGAATAAAGAAGATTCCAAGTGACAAGCCTGAGCAAAAATCATACGCAAAATAAGATATCCCATCTGGTACATTTAGATGACATGATATATGCTTGATCTTATAATCTTTCCTCCGTCCAAGATAATATTCTAAATCTTACAATTGCCCGTGTGTGGCCGGAACGTCCAGTCAAAGTAAAAAACTTCTCACCAGTACTTTCACCATCTTGACGTAGTCTCCATACACTAGCTTCAGTGATGCTCATTAGGTTAGATGGCTTTTGTCTTCTGACTTATTTGACTAGTTGGATGAAGATGGGAATCACAGCAGAATTTAGGGTTAAACCTAAGTGGTTTCATTTATCTGCAACTTTTTCCTTTAGGTTCACAATGATAACCCCAGTTACTGGTGGGATTAAATATTACCTTTTGACACTCTTTTCAATGTCCAGGCCCCCACTACCTATCCTGGAACTTGATTCCTTGCTGTAAAAGCAATTATTCTTTTGTATATTTTTCAGGCATAAATATTTAAAAACATCAAGGCATTCTACTTTCTGGAAAGAAGTGTTGTTGTAAGATCTAAGGCTGGGCTACACTGAAAACATAGTTTTGTGCTACAAGATGGGGTATGAATGACCTAGCCCAATGGTTATGCTGATTTCACATTGCCCAGATGTTGGGATTATATTGCATTGCCACAGTAGTCTCTCAACTGTTGATATTGTTTAGATTGGACCATCTGTAATCCCAAGTTTGAGTACTCTATATCTGCCATACCTCAGTCTCAGTAGCACAAGTTATCACTTTCTTGAAAATCTTGGAGCTAACTTTACATTGAACTTGTTGATACCAATAATGTTACTTAAATATAGGTTGCTAGAGGGTGCAAATTAGATTATTTTCGTTTTGATTTTCTGCCTTTCTCTACAATATCTTATTTATGTTATTGCTTCTGTGGAATACAGTATCTGGAAAATCTTAGAGCTAACTTTACATTGAAAGTGGTGACACAAATAATGTTATGTAAATGTTGGTTGCTCGAGGGTGCAAAGTAGATGATTTTTCATTTTAATTTTCTTCCTTTCTTTATAATCTTTATTGGTGTTGTTGCTTCTGTAGGATAACTATTGGATTTCTCTCTTGCATTGTGTAGAATTCTGTCATTCAAGCTGCCTGGACCAGGAGATCTCGTAGCGAACTCGCCAAGAGACCCAACAAGAAATCCTGGAAACAAAGGACAGACATGTATATGAGACCATTCTTGCTTAATATTTTCTTCTCCAAAAGATTTATCCATGCAAAAGTGATGCATCGTGGAACAAGCAAAGTTATATCAGTAGCTACCACAAATGCCAAGGAACTTAGACACAATTTACCATCACTTACCGACAACAACGCCTGTCAGGTTGTCGGGAAGCTTATTGCTGAGAGGTCAAAGGAGGCTGACGTATATGCTATGGCATACGAACCTAGAAAGAACGAGCGTATTGAAGGTAAGCTTGGCATCATTCTTGATACTATTAAGGAGAACGGGATCATATTTGTTTAAGGTTATTCCTAGTATTGGCCCAATTGTAATCGCAACAATAACGTCTTAAGCTTGGTAGTTTATTCTTGTTACGTTGTCTAATGGGTATACTAGGAAGATTCCTTCTTTTGCTACATTCGTTTTCTCTTTTTACTTGTACTTTTGTTCTGTACCACGTTCCAGACTCCGCGTAGCACACTATTTGCTACCTGAAAAGAACTGTTACAAATGTGGACGATCACTCGTCCTACGGACAGAGAAGGGAGTGCTTAATGCTTATGTATTCACCGTCGTTTCTCCTATTTAGCTAAGCAAAGAGACACGGGACCTTCCCCCTGCCAAGGCTATCAAAACTGGAAGGATGGACGATAAATGAATAAGAAAATGTTGTTGAAAAAGAGCATAAATGCCTTAACGCTCATCTTGGATAGAAACAATCGTACCTTTAATATATTACAATCAAGAAGCGTCCCGTCCAAGTGAATTTTTGTTATATCGACTATCCCACCATATCAACTGTTTGTACAGAAGTGAACATGTGGTAGGAAAGATAAATTTATAGTTCTTTTAAAAATTAAAAAAATTGGATTTCCAAAAATGAAAATAAGCAGTGCGTCAACAGGGTTAAAGTGCATATTCCAAACAAGGAAAGAACTACAATACTGCTTACACTATTATAAGCAACCAGTTAAATAACATGAAATATACAACTTCATGTAAGAAATGCATGGAGTTGCTCGATTCTCTAAATTGCTCCTTGGATAACAAGATCATAATGTTCCATTGCCTGCTGCCTTGAATAAATTGTACACCAAAATGAGTTTATGAGCAGGGAATGATCGTCCTCGGATAACAGCAAGGAATCAGGGGCCCAAGAGATTACTTTATTCCCACTCAATTTCTCTGCAAAATTGATCGCATAATTGTTGGATAACCAAGGTTCCTTTCACTATGAGCAGCTGAAGAATAAGTGGTTTGTGGATTCTAAAGTTTGCAAACAAAGGGTACATCTTGGTTCAAGATTAGGGAAGACCTTTTAGTCTATCTAAAGTGTTGAGCTTATTTAGAAGGGACTTGCTCCAACAAGCTCGCACCAATTGACTATGGGAGAAAATGACTTTAGAAGCTCTTGCCATGACTTATTTGTAAAAGAGACAAAAGAGTGCTTCAACCCAATGGGTTTATCCTCCCTGTTAGATAAAATAGCAGTAATAATTAAAATTGGAACAGCTTATTTAAATTCAAGGCGTCGTGAAAATCACTGTCTTAACTCGGAAATTCTTCCTCTACAGTGCAGCAGAACAACGAGATCTGGCCACAAGATTAACACCTTCTCTTCCAACTTTGATGTAGTAGGAACTGTCTCCGAGAATAAAGAAAGGTAGACAAATGAAAAATTTGTGTGAGAAAAAATACAAAAGAAAAATACAAGAGTAAGGTGTTTGTATATAGAGAAAAATGCTTGTGTTGGATGGAGCAAATAAAGATATGTGAGGGATGAAAAAATAGAGAAAATGAGTAGTTGTACGACATTGGTGGTGGAAAAATGAACAAATGTGTTACTTATATATAACAAAAACAGTGCATACGTTGACAATGGCAATAAAGACACATTAAAGAAAAATGGAACGTTAACAATAATGGTGGTAATCAACGTAAGAAACGTTTGAGCAAAAAATTGACGGTGAACGTTTGGTGAAATCAAGACAAACGTTATGAACGTTATTCAAGTTTTGGAGCAAAACGCCCAACAATGCCCCACTTAGTCCAAAACTTGAAACAAATTGTAACAATTTAAGAAAGAGAAAAGTGAACAACCAAGTGAACTAAGTCGCGAACTTGATGTATAAGAAAATCAAAGATAGAACCTGTTAGAGAAATAAACAGCCTCAAAATGCCCTGGTCTCATGATCGCTCTAAAGAGATAGCTCAATACTCTCATAGGAGGTTGGCTAGCCCCCACAGTCATGTAGGTGAGTCCATCAAGTGTGTACTGCTCACACCACCCAAACTTAGGCGATGGAACTCATTAAGGATTAAACAATCCAACCTCATCAAACGTAGTAAAGTCATGCTAGGGACGTAATTCAACAACTGACAATATCTCAGCATTATTCCACAAACAAAATACAAGTAAGTAGTCACCACATAACTTTGTTTGACCCATTGAACTTGGTTTCCTACGACGGGTGTCCATCACAAGGTTACTACACAATTGGGCTCAACCCTATCCCTTTAACAGGCTCTGAAACTAGTTTCCTACTCAAAGCTTTTGTAAATGAATCCGTTAAGTTTCTCTCTGACTTGACATAGTCTAGAGAAATTACACTATGTCTAATTAAAGTATAGACAATTTTATATCTCAATTTGATATGTCTACTTTTGTCATTATATACATTGTTTTTGGCAACATGAATGACAGCTTGTGAATTATAATGAAGGAACACAAAAGGAATTGGTTTTTCCCAATGTGGGACATCTGCTAAGAGATTCCTTAGCCAGTCAACTTTCCGTCATGCCAATTCCAATGCTATAAACTCAGCCTCCATCGTTGATCTCGCAATATAAGTTTTCTTGGATGATTTCCAAGACACAACAGCTCCTGCTAAGGTAAAAATATGACCGCTAGTAGAGTATATATCATCACTCTCCGTAACCCAGTTAACATCAAAATACCCCTCCAATAGAGGAGGATGACCACCAAAAGATAATCCATAATGCATAGTACCTTTTAAAAACCTCAACAAATGAATCAATGCATTCTAATGCTCTTGACTAGGGTTATAAGTATACCTACTAAGTCTACTCATGCAGTAAGCAATATCAAGACGAGAATGGTTCATTAACAATATCACACTATCAAGAATTTTAGCAAACTCAACTTAGCTTACACTGTCACCAAGATTTTTTTTAAAGAAATACTAGCGTCATCGGGAGTTTTGACTAGATCAACATCATAGTAACCAAACTTCTTCAAACTTTTCTCAGCATAATGAGTTTGATTCAACCTAAAACCAGAGTCAGTTCTATCAACTTTGATTCCCAAAATAAAGTACATAGGTCCAAGATCTTTTATATCAAAAGAAGACTTTAGCAAACTCTTGGTAGTATCAATGATAGATAAACTAGTACTAAAAATAAGCATATCATCCACATAAAGAGTTGTGATTACATAACCATTAGCATCATATTTCACATAAATGCAAGAATCAACATCACAAGAGGTGAAACCATGTTTGAAAATCTCACTTTCAAGTTTATCATGCCACTGTTTGGGAGCTTATTTAAGTACATAAAAAGACTTAATCAACTTACACACCTTTTGCGCTTGACCAGGCACTCTAAACCCCTTGGGTTGGACCATATAAATTTTCTCATCTAGATCACCATTCAAGAATGTTGTCATAACATCCATTTGGTGCACATGAAGCTTAAATACCGAGGCAATAGCAAACATCATCCTTAGAGATGCAATTTTAGTAACAGGAGAGTAAGTATCAAAAAGTTCAATCCTTCCTTTTGTTTAAAGCCTTTAATCATAAGTCTTTCCTTGAACCTCTCAATGATTACTTCAGGTCTCAATTTCTTTTTAAAAATCCACTTACATTCCAAAGGCTTAAACCCTCGAGTTAGATCAACTAAAGCCCAAGTTTTATTAGACATTATTGACTCTAATTCACTATCTATAGCTTCCTTCTAAAATGTAGCATCCATAGATCTCATTGCTTCCTCATAAGTTTTGGGATCTTCCTCAATAACATAAATCACCACAAAATCATCATCTATCTCCTCAGGTTTTGTCACCACAAAAGAAGTAATAAAGTCAAAACCAAAACTAGTGGGTACTCTAGCTCTTTTGCTTCTCTTTAGTTCAACAATTTCCTCTTCCACTATGTTATTATTAGTAGAAGAACTAGGGACAAATTCTCTAGCTACTTGCACACACACTTTCATAGGAAATATATCCTCGAAGAACATTGCATCTCTTGACTCCATAATTGATCCATAAGTTCTTCCTTAACTATAAATCTATAGGCAGAACTGTTAGAGGCATATCCTACAAAAATTGAATCAATGATCTCAGGCCCAATTTTCTTCCTCTTATGTTCAGGTAAAGCAACCTTAGCAAGACACCCCCACACTTTCAAAAAATGCAAGCTAGCTGGATAATCTTTCCAATTTTAATATGGGGATTGATCTAGTTTCTTATGAGGGACTTTGTTTAGAACATAACAAGTTGAAGGAATAGCTCGCCTCCTCCCCACATAAAATCAAGTAATCCTGAGAAAATCAACATTGCATTCATCATATCCTTGAGTGTTCAATTTTTTCTCTCTGCTATTCCATTTTGTTCAGGTGTATAAGGGGTTAAAAGCTCATGAATAATACCAACTTTTTCATAAAAGTCAACAAGAAAATTAGTACCATACTTACCACCTCGATCAGACCTTAATTTCTTAAATTTCCTTTCCAATTGGTTCTTAACCTTAGCTTTGTATTTTATAAACATTTCCCCTGCATCACTTTATTTTCCAATAAGTAAAACTTAGTAAATCTAAAACAATCATCCACAATGATAATATAATAACTCATGGCTCCTTTACTTATACAATTATTAAAATTACCCAGTGTACAGAAAGTCCAACAATTGTGACTCTCTCTTGGTCACTAATTTAAAAGGTTTCCTAGAATGCTTAGCTTTAACACAAATTTGACATCTTTCCATTTCATTAGTGATCTTAGACAATAAGTTTAAGCTTTGTATCCTTTTAATTTACCTCACATTCACATGCTCAAGTCTCGAGTGTCATATGTGTAGAGACTCAACAATATAAGCAGAAGAAGTAGATGCATTCATTTTAACATCAAGTACGAATAAGCCCCCATTACAAAACCATTTTTCAACGAAGTTCTTATTCTTAGTCAGAACTAGCTTATCAGAATCAAAGGTCAGTTTAACACTGGCTTTGTTAAGCAATGCACCAAAAATCAAGTTTCTATGTACATCAGGAATAAACATAACATTTTCTAACGCCTACACTTTTCTAGAAGTGAGTTTGAGAGTGACCTTCCCAAACACCCATAATTGAGCGCTTGACATACGACAATCCATTATTATGTGCATATCCTCAATCATCACCCTAAACACATCACTCAATTTATCTTTTATTTCCATAGCCAACTAAGTACATTTCAAGTTTCATTCAAGCCCAAATGTACCATAGATAAGCAATAATAAGCCCACAACTTATAAAATGTACATAATTTGGGACAAAAAGCATAAATTTCACTATAGATGTTAGATCAAGGTCATTTAAGTATGGTTTCGAGGAGAACTTCGATTTCTACAACTTCCATGAAGACCCAGAAGAGAGATTTCGCCATCTAGAGGGTCAAAAATTTCACATTTTCATAACTGTCCCGAGAATGTCTGCTTAGCAGACATATATCCCTCCAAACGGACATGAACTGAGCTGAAACGCTAGAATACCTGAGAAAGTCGAACCAACAGACATCAAGTCCTCCCAACGGATATTTATATATCAAATTCCATATTTTTAACTCTTACAAGTTTCCTATGACCCCTCTTATGCATATCGATCATTTCTAACTTATTTTCCTCATCATTTTTACCTTAATTCTAATTCAATATCATTTACAACCAAATCATAATCTATGATTGATCATCAACCCAAAAACATAACATTCAACTTATGCACATTCATCATAAATTGTTGATCACACAAATACAACAT
>JAOTAY010000007.1:8762771-8779854 GCA_025629805.1 Erythroxylum baracoense | reverse complement strand
TGACCTTATAATTCATGCTAAGGCAAAAATTCAAATTCCATGCTTATTCCATAACTATCATGCTTAATTCGACAAAACATA
Source organism: Erythroxylum baracoense (assembly GCA_025629805.1). Taxonomy (NCBI): domain Eukaryota; kingdom Viridiplantae; phylum Streptophyta; class Magnoliopsida; order Malpighiales; family Erythroxylaceae; genus Erythroxylum; species Erythroxylum baracoense. The sequence goes on along the minus strand of JAOTAY010000007.1, from coordinate 8,779,773 downwards.
TTTCGGGTGCCAACACCATCACTATCTCCAACTAATTAGATTGTGAGCAAGAAGAGAAAGTGGTGGAGACCATTTAGAAGAGGATGAGAGCCATGGGGTGACAAATTTATGATATGAGGGGGGTTAGCCCCAATGTGGTGATGCATAGGATTAACCTAGAAGAAGGATGTAAAACTATGAGGGAGCGACAGAGAAGATTAAAATCAATTATGCAAGAGGTTATAAAGAAGGAGGAAGTGAAGCATTTGGATGCGGGGATCATTTACTCCATTTCAGATAGTATGTGGGTGAGTCTGGTACAGTGTGTGCCTAAGAACAAGATAAATAAGTTTTTATTTCTCAATATTTCTCAATAAAAAAACAAGTATATCAAAGTTTATCATACTTACATAAGCATATCATATAAACTAGCATTACATATCCCAACACATCATCCATTAACTTCAATGTAATTCACTTATTTCAAACAATTCAATAACACTTTTCAATTTAGTCATTTGATACACGTAGGAATGTATATGCAAATGCACATATGTTTCCATTTTCAAAAAAGACCAAGTACCTATTAACTCAATTTACTGTCCCATATCCGTTGTGGATACCGAGATCATTTCTTTCCCTTATCTATTGTGGATAACAAGTCCATGTCATCTGAGCCTAAAGCTCTTTTTCATAATTTTGAGCTCAAAGCTCTTTTCCCACATCAGTCATTCTAGCCACAACTCTTTTATCTGATCATGCATTTCAAAGTGATGAGATGCATCATTTCATATGCTATGCTTTCATTTCCTTTCATTTCTGTGTACTCATGTCATATATATCAAACTCTTCGGATCAAAGTCTGGCATTTATCAATCAGTTGTACACATATTCCATATTAAACATATAATTCATACAAAAGCACATTTAAATGAGTTTACACATCTAAGTTAACTCACAATATGCTCCAGAAAAGTTATTGCCTCAATGTTCTGACAATGTCTGGATGTTGATGATCACCTTGTGCATCTATCATGATGCAATACATACATAGTTCATAAATAACTAATTTGTTTAATATATGAATATACAATCATGCACATGTATATGTGTCATGTTTCAATGTATGCTCAATTGACTATTTAGGTATGTATTCTTATACAAATATCTTTACCATTCAAACATTATAGCTTGTTACAACTAGTTTGCAATCAAATTTATGCCTTAAGTAGGCTTGATTTACTCCAACTTCATCAATCATACATTCGCCAAGTTTTCTAACAATATATATTCATACAATTAACCAATTCTCATTTATAATTACCTCTTGTTCTTCAATGCTCTTTCATTCATTCCTAATACACTTTACTCATATCCTTAAGATCTTGTTTGCATTTATAAGAACACATTTATTCCTTTATCATACCATAATAACTATATTTGGTTACATTGACATCAAAACAGTACATTCTTTAAGTTATGACATCAATTAACAACCTAAACTTATCAAGCTCTTAACTAATTAATCAAGCAACAATCTAGGTTCATTCCAAGCCTTAGTTAAGTCCAAATGCACCAATTTAGAGTGACTTTTCTTAGATTGGCTCAACATGTTCACAAAGTAGAAATTAACAATCCAGAGCTAGGCCTACGATTGTAGGGGATCATGCCACGATCATGATAGAAGCTAGTGCAATAGGCCATCATGCACTGAAGACCACGATTGTGCATAGTCCTTCTTCCTCAATTCTCCATAAATTTCACATATTTAAAGACATCACTACTAATTGAATTTTTCCTAAATTTATGTCTTATAAAGCTACTTCATTTGATGCTAGTCTAACTTCCATATTGGTTACATTAAGGCTCCCAAATTCTGCTCACTTTAATCATTAACAGTTTCCTTTTTGCAAACTCATTTACATCTCTAACTTTCTAGATTCTAAAACACTTCATTAACAACTATCTTTAGCATGAATTCATCATCAATTATACTTCAAATCCTAACTTAAATTATCCATAAACCACTGTTGTTATGCATTCAAAAACATAACAAAAGATACCCCTTTCATTTATCATTTTCTAGCACTATGTCAACACCAATACCATATTCAACCTATTCCTAATCATTCATTATAATTTCTACTAACACATGTGACAATAGTTTAGTATTTCACTTACTTATTCAGCTCAAATGCCACCTCAATGTATCAAGCCTGTTTTGCCTCACATGTATACAAGATCATCTCAGGAACAAAGTGGGAGTAGGATGGTTTTAGCAAAGACAAGAAGATAACAGCAATTATAACAATGTTCTACTTCTATAACTATCTTTATGAAGGATTTTTTTGCATGGATTTTGGTATGGCAATTGAACAGAATTTAGGTAGAAACATAAAGATGTGAGGGAGAAGCAAGTTTTGGCAGTGAGAGGAAGAAGAAGAAGATAGTTTCAGTAGAAAACAACAAGTAAAGAGACTCTGCCATGTATATGTCGTGTGGTATGAGTGGAGGATAAGTTTAAGGACACTTGTCAAGTGTCTAGGCTAGCTACATGTCCTCTCTTTAGGCTACCAAATGTCACTTAGTTCCTAGGCCATTTGTCACTTAATTCTACTGCCATATGTTACTCAATTTATAGGCTTAGTCATCCTAAATTTTCACATGTCAATTTTCTTATTACTTGAAATTTTTCCTAGTCTAAATGTGCATTTTAATCCATCAATCTTCTAATTGTAACAAATGAACTCCAAATTCCTGATTGTAATTCATCAATTCTTTTTATTGGTAAATCAAAATACAAGACATTAGAAATGCACAATCATGTCACAATTATTTAGAAACTCTCATACCCCGGAACATGTCAATTGAGTGCATTTTTTTAAAATCAAAATTTATGTGTGTAAGCTCATATTGTGCATGTGAATGAAATCATGAAATCATATCCTAAATGCACCAAAGTCATTTTAATATGATGTAACTCATGTGACTAAGTAATCTAACACCCTAACTCTCAGTAGTTTTGGAAACTGACTATTACAACTAGTAGCCAATTAAAAATATGCAGCTGAGTAACTAGGGGACATTCATCACAAATGTTTTCCTTCACATCAAAAGGCCATAATGACATTCCAACCAAGCCACTTAATGAAAAGATAGCCTAATTGAGTAATCGGGGAACATTCATCACAAATGTTTTCCTTCGTTTCAAAAGGTTCATGTTAATAAAATTAACAAAAATACTGTGTTATTTAATAAATCCTACTGATCATGTGAATAGCATGATTTCTTATGAAAAGTCACTTAAGGATAGTTACAATTTTGATTGACCAAATAATTATCAATGTGTGTGTGTAAGTGATAGGAGTGAATGAATGTGACATTAAGTCCTGATTAGTATGTATATTTAGTCCGAAGTACTTAGACATAGATTTCAAAAGTTAATAAGTTAAAACAACTTGAAGGGTCGTGTTATAGTTAAATTTGTTTCGTGACCTTTAATGCCATTGTACCATTGTTGCATATGTGTGTTTTATTGTTAGATGTGTTTTGTGTTTTTCTTATTTTGTTTTTGCTTAAGGACAACCAAAATTTTTAAGTGTTGAGATGTTCATAGTTATGGGTTGCATAATACTTTAGTGGATAGTTTAGTATGTGTTTAGTTGTTAAATTGAATGATTAGTGCATGTTTAGGCTAGGATTGTGTTATTTAGTTAGACATTTGTGTTTTGAATGTTTTATGGGTTAAAGCATGCTATTGAGCTTAAAAAATTTTTATTTAAGGTGTCTTGATGTTTTTATTAGTGTTTTAGATCAAATATCGAAGAACGGAGAGAATTCAAAGGAAGCCCAGAGTAAGGCCCAGGACCACGATCATGACTTTTGGTCCATGATTGTGACAGAAGCATGGTGGGTCTGCCACAATTATAGCTCCTTCTACCACGATCGTGACAAAGAGCAAAATCAAATGCCACGATCGTGGCCTGAGTGACAACAGATGCGAACTAGCTTCTAAAATGCGACTTTTCAAGGGATATTTCAAACTTTTTGGCTTGAGTAAACCCTAATGTTACCTTAAATGGAAATAATATATAAAGAAAAGAAAGAAGACCTAAAAGGGGAGCTCTAATTTCTACCACTTTGAGAAAGATCCAAGGGAGAGGAAGAAGAAGAGAGAAGGAGGAGAAGAGGGCTGCAGTACTGCTATCTTCCTGATCCATTCCGACCCTTCCAAGTGATGTTTAATTTCATCTTTATTATTCTTTCTTTTGAATGTATAAGATGGATTTGATAGTGATGGATTTAGGTTTGATGATTATGTTCTAAATTCCTTTAGGGATTTTGTCTTGAATCAATGTTAATGTGATTTCTTTTGATGTTAACACATTAGGTATTATGATTATTTATTATATTTGCAAGCTTTGGTAAGAAATCGAGAGAGTGAATTGATAGCAAAACGATTAGATTGGGTAATGAGAGTTAAACTGTCTAATAGATCATGCAAATAATCAATCAATAATTTATACAAAGAGAGATCTCATATAAGGACCTGATAGTCTATTAGAGGGCTTAAGATCTAATTAGATTTATAGGTTTTTATTAATTGAGAGATTGAAAATTTTCTAATTCAATTAATTGTTATAATTTAGAGTTTAATGATTATAACTCGAAAGAGAGTGATCCGCCCTTCGAAAGTCTAGGACCGATACTGTATTAACTCAAAAGAATCATGCTAGCATTTGATGATAGGATAAATCCCCCTTCTCACAATCAGTTAATCTTCCTTGTGTGATTTTTTATTGCTCATTGATGGTGCTCAATTTGATTACTTATGTGTTAATTTTAAATTTTAATTTTCAATCAATCCATATTCACAAGCTTAATTTTTTGTTTAGTTTTTATTTTCTTGCTAATAATCCTTTTAGGCCTTAGATAACTTAGAATTATATTAGTTCACCAACTCCGCGTGAGATCGACACCTTTAATACTACAAGTTTATGATTCATATACCTGCAGATATTGGGGGTTTTATTAGAAGTAAAACTTTCTCAACAACATGCTTTAAACCTAACCAAATGTCCTATCGAAGCTTTAAAGCTAGTGGAGCATTTGTTAATTGTTGATGATTGTGGATGTACAAAAGTATAAGTGTGGGGGCATGCATATGTGTGCGATTATTATATGGCATTTTATGTGTTATCAGTGAAATTACCATGTTAATGTAACCTTTTTCATTTTTTTATTGAATAAAAAAGAAAAAAAATGTTTGAATAAAATTATCAAGGAGGAAATACATTTTTTTTGAAAAGTTGTTCATTTGGTTTTTCCTCCTAAAATTGTATCGAATGGGTGAATTGAGTATGTTACATATGAGGTAGATGTTGTTTTAGAAGGATCACTCCTCATAATTTCAATGTATTGTTATCAATGATTTTTATGAGTGATTCCTTCTAATTGGTTATACTTCATATGGTTCATAGTGTGAGAGCTGGAATTTGAGTTATGAAATATAATTGTTGCATTCATCATAACTGATGGTACCCAATTTTGAATGGATGTGAGCTTATGCACTTGATGTTTCATTGAGTGTTACATCATTGAGTGTTACTTTTGCTTCACTAGCTTGATGGATTTTATGATACATTACCCAAAATACATCTCACCTTACCTTTGCCCATATTATAACCGTAGAAAATTCCTTTGATTCATGATTATGCATGTGACTCTTAGTAATGGAGAAATGAAACGATATGTAAAGTTGTGGAATGTCATGATCATAAAGGGTATTTGAGTGTACCCATGAATATATCTTATTTAAACACATTTTGTCTAAATCTACCTCTAGATTGTTCAGTTTCTAAAGGTGACGATTGTTGATTAATCATAAGCAAAAGCATTGAATGTTGATTTTTTGCTATAGTTTTTGAAAGTTATTCATCTTTGCTTATGATTATCTATTCTTGGAAAATATTAAAAATGAGTAAGTGTTTTTGGTTTGTGACTTTGATTTTGATGATTTGCCTGAGGATGGCCAAAAGCTAAGTGTGGGGGAACTTGATATGTGCTTAATTGTTGATACATTTAATCCATCACACTTAGTGATTAATGCTTTAGAATGCTTAAGACACTCACTTTAATTCATATTTGATTTTAGGTATAATTTGGAAGCATAATAGCTAAAGTAAGTTGAAAGCATACTCCTTGATCCATCTTCTTGAGATTCATACTCTATTGTCCTCATAAAGCAAGAAGGAGAATGATTATAATGAAGATGAAACAAGAAAATGCCAAAAGAATGAAGAATGACAAAAACTATGGCCATAAGATGTGTTTTACAGATTCAAAGAGGAATATTCCATATGACATGATCATATTCAAGCTTTTCACCAATTTGTTTTATTTAGAGAGAGACACAAGCATGAGCATGCTCGTATATAAGACTACATAAAGATAGATATGTATTTTCTCCTTATTTTAACTTGTAAAGTTCTTTAATCCTTGAACAAAATTATTTCTAGCAATATATCTTCAATTACCTAAAAATTCAAGTAAAACCAATAAAATCAAGTTTGGATGAAAAATATAATAAAATACTAAGCGTGTGCTTGTTTAGTGAGTATGAAAAAAGGAGAATGGGTATGGAATGAAAGATTGAGTTTGGGAAAGAGTATGATTATAGAGTTATTATTTTGATTGCTCATTTTTGGGTAATACCCTATTCCTCTTATAATCTAGAGGAATATGTATCATTGTTTTATAAAGTGCCCCATTATGAATAACTTAGTAGTTCTTTTTAAAAAAATATTCTTAATAATAATTAATTAATTACAATTAATTAATTAAAATATAATTAATTAATTAATTACATTATAATTAATTAAAATAATATAATTAATTAATTACATTATAATTAATCAAAATATAATTAATTAATTAATTAAAATATAAATAAATAATTAATTAAAATATTGTAATTAATTCGTTAACTAAAATATAATTAATTACAATAATTAATTAAAATATAATTCATTTATTAATTAAAATATTGTAATTAATTAACTAACTAAAATATAATTAATTAGAATTAATTACATTATAATTATTAATTAATTAATTAATTAAAATATAATTTATTAATTAAAATATATTGTAATTAATTAACTAAAATATAATTAATTACAATAATTAATTAAAATATAATTCATTTACTAATTAATTACAATATAATTATTAATTAATTAATTAATTAAAATATAATTTTTATTTAAAATATATTGTAATTAATTAATTAACTAAAAAATAATTAATTACAATATAATTAGTTAAAATATAATTATTAATTAAATAAATAAATTATAATTAATTAAAATATAATTAATTAATTACGTTATTTTAATTAATGAATAATAATATTTTAATTAGTTATATTTTAATTAATGAATAATAATATTATAATTAATGAATAATAATATTATAATTAATTAATTTAAATATAATTAATTAATTAGTTAAAATATAATAAGTTTTTATTTCTCAATATTTTTTACAAACCAACCACTATTAATGGTAACAGTAATCATTCCTTCCTCTTAACTAATCATCATAATTATAATGATAATATCCATTCTCATCCCTCACTATATTCATTCTCATTCCTATTACCATTCTCCTGTACGAACCAACCGCCCCCTAAGTAAAATATATGTATGCTACACATACATCTTTGATAAGTGTAAATGGCATCATATTTTAGGGCTTAGTTTAATATGTATTTAATTATTTAGTATATGTTTAGGTCAGAATTGTGCTAGTTTGTTATTTATTTGTGTTTATGGGTTAGTATAAGTCTTTGAGTTTAAGTAATATGTTTTTAAGGTACTTGATGTGTTTGTTAGTGTTTCAGGGTCAACATCGAAGAACGGAGAAGTTTTAGAGACATTCGGGTCGAAACAATGGCCCAGGCCACGATCGTGACAAAAGCATTTGATTTGGCCCACAATCGTGATAGAAGTCTAGGATATGGCCCACGATCATGGTCTGCATGCCACGATTGTGACAGAAGGCTCGGATGTGGCCCACAATCGTGGCCTGCATCGGGCAGATGTGCAGACACTCAAAAACGTTAAATTTTGAGGAATTTTTTGAACTACTTAAAAAATAGAGGATATTTAAAGAACAAGACAAAGAGGTAGAGAGAGCTTTTGACATCAGCCACCTTGAAGAAACCCTAGAGAGAATTCATCAAGAGATTGAGAAAGAGAAGAAGGAACAGAGAAGTGGAGAAGAAGCTAACTCGACGTACTTCTCGAGTTAGGAGGTTTCCTGACGTCGTTGCCTCCTATCCTCCATTTCGATTGTATTTCCTATTTATTTTTAGTTTTATCCTCATATAGAATTAAGTTGAATAATTGATGATAGGATCTAAATTTTGAGGATGTTTTAAACTCACCTTCGGATTTTTATTCTTGATTTAATGAAATAAGATTGTTTTTATGTTTATTGGATTTATTGTGATTAAATTATGTGATTGCATAATTCAGTAATAAACTGAGAGGGTGAATTGAATGAAAAATAATTAAATTGGGCTAACAAGAGTTAGTGATTTAATAGAACAAGAATTAAATCAAATCGATAATTATGCGAAGAGAGATCTTACATAGGTTCCCGATAGTTTATTAGATAACTTCATATCTAATTAGGATTTTGGATAGATTGTTATTCGAGAGACTGCAACTTCCATAATCTGATTAGGGTTTATAATTTAGGGTTAATGGTTATAACTCGAGAGAGAGTTATCAACCCTAGGATTGTCTAGAACCAATAATCTGGTAATTCATAATCAATTAAGTTAGCATTAAGGGTAAGTAAAATTTCCTTTCCTCAATTGGTAAGTTTTTTAGGTTGGTTTTTGGGTTTGTGTTGCAATTACTGATTTATTAATATTTTCGTGATTGATTCTTAAATTTTTTTGATTGAGTGACTTGAATTCTCATTTTAGTTTCATTATATTTAACTTTCTGCGATTTGTTCTGACCTTATATTTTAGGATTAGATTATCCTTCCTCGTGGGATTGACACTTTAGGTACTACATAAACGGACCATGCACTTGCAGATTACCGAGGGTAGTTATTAAAACTTACACACTTCAAACACTCGATAAAGTTTTTGGCATCGTTTCCAGGGAGGCGATTAGTTTAATTCTTTAATTTAAGGCATTTTAGTTAGTTTTGTTTTCTGTTCTTTCTTTCTTTCTATTTCTGAAATCATGCTCTTGTATGAACACAAGAGTCACGAGAAGTTCGAGTTGTATAGCTGAAACCTTAGCGTTAGATATCACTATATTAGAATGATTTATTAGGAAAGCTCAGCATGAAGAAGAAAAGGAAATCACGAAAGCAACAATGGCCAAGGAATTTTAGCAAGATTTGGACCTCAGAGCAAACCAAGGACGTCAACAACTAACCTTTATAGACTTCATGAGACCAAGGTTCAATGCGGCTAATGAAGGAGTAGCTAGGCCACCCGTATAAGTAGCATCTTTTGAAATAAAACCAGCCCTTCTAAATAAGCTTCAATAGAACGTGCAGTTCTTTGGACTAATGAATGAAGATCCCAACACACTTATAGTCAACTTCTTTGAAATATGTGATATCTTTTAGTACCATTAGATGTCAAAAGATGCGATAAGAATTAGGTTCTTTCCTTTTACCCTTAGAGATAGAGCAAAGATTTGGTATCATTCTCTTAACCCAGCCAATGTGACCACTTGGGATCAACTAGTTTATGCCTTTTTAGACAAGTATTTTCCCCTTACTAAGACCACGAAGATTATTAAGGAGATTACCAACTTCCAGTAAAGTGACGGGAATCGATCTATAAAGTATAGGAAAGATACAAGGATTTGCAACAGAAATGTACTCACCGTAATCGACCCAAGGAATTCTTGTTACAAACGTTCTATAATAGAGTAACCCCATATACGAACAGCACAATTAACGCAGCTTTAGGAGGATCACTAATGAGAAAGACGGTAGATGAAGCAAAAGAGCTTATAGAGGAGATGGCAAGTAATAGTTACCTATAGACGAATGAGTGAAGTAGACAAACCACTACTTTCTGAGAACAAAAAGGAATTGTAGATATCGATCAAATGACAAAGATGCAACCTAAAATTGACAACTTAACTTGACAACTCAACAACATGAAGGCTTTATCCTCAGCTTCAGTGAAAGTCATGCAACTTAAGTGTGAACTCTGTAGATAAATGAACCATGACACAATGGACTGCTTTTTAATAAAGGAAAGCGGTCCAGAGCAAGTGAATTATATGGGAGCTCAATATAGACAAGGAGGGGGAAATAATCCCTACTCCAATATATATAATCCTGGTTAAAAGAAGCACCCTAACTTCTTATGGACAAACAATGCTAGAGGATAGTTCAAACCTCAAGGGCAACAAGGCTTCCAACAAGATAAACCAAGCTCAATGGAATCCAAGTTAGATAAAATTTTAAACAAGCTTCGAACCTTGGATGATGCACAAAAGAGTTTGGAAAGCAAATTTGAATAAGTAACAAAGAACCGTGCCTCTTCAATCCACAATCTAGAGGTCCAGGTAAACCAATTGTCAAATGTTTTCTCTACACGAATTAAGGGAATTCTTCCTAGTACTTCGGGAACAAAACCGAGGGAGCAATTAAAGGCTATTACACTTCGAAGTGGGAAGGAACTGGAACCATCCACAAGAACAATAGAGGAACCCATTCCCCTTGTTGAGAAAGATCATGAAAAGGAGAAAGAAGTGAATATAAGTGAATACCCTCCTTATGTCGCTCCTCCACCATATCCACCCAAGATTCCTTTCCCTCAATGATTACAAAAGAAGAAGTTCGATGCATAATTTGCAAAATTCGTTAAGAAATTAAAGACGTTACATATAAATCTCTCATTTGTAGATGCTTTGGAACACATATCTAAATATGTGAAATTTTTGAACGAAATATTATCAAAGAAGCATACTTGGGAATATAATCAAACGATAGCTCTAACTGGCACCTAAAGTTCCATAATCACCAATCAGAAGCCATCTAAACTGAAGGATCCAGAGAGTTTTACAGTACCCTGTGTGCTTGGTGAATTTGAATTCATGAAGTGCTTATACGATTTGGAAGCAAGTATTAATCCTACTTCTTCATCAATATTCAAGAAGTTAGGACTGGCTGAGGTCAAGCCAACATCGATGTTGATTCAATTGGCTGATTAATCTATTAAAAGATCGTCGAGAATAGTGGAAGATGTTTTGATAAAAGTGTACAAGTTCATTATTTCTATAGATTTTATGGTTCTCGATTTTGAAGAAGATAAGAACTGTCCACTGATCCTTAGTCGACTGTTTATGAATATAGGGAAAATCATAATTGACATTCGTGAATAGAAATTAACATTTTAAATAGGCACAGATTAGATCGAATTCAATATGAATAAGGTTTTGAAGAGTCCAACAACAAGCAGTGCATGCATGAAGGATGAAATTATGGATCAAAATTCACAAGAACAAGTTAATAGCTACATCACTTAAGTACAATTAGTGGCCACAGAGACAAATAATAGATATGAGAAATTTGAAGCTAAAGGAGATGATGAGATGGCGGAGTCGAATGTTCAAATGCATCAAGATAAGTTAGTCCGAACTTAAGCATGCATACCACCATCCACAAAAAAACCACCCAAATTAGAGCTTAAACCTTTACCTGCACATCTCAAATACACCTTTCTAGGTGAAATTCAAACATTACCAATAATCATCTCAAATCAATTAAATGAGAAACAAGAAAGTAAGGTGGTAGCAATTATAAGAAAGTGAATGAAAGTCATCAAATGGCAGATTTCTAATATTCGAGGTATAAGCCCAAATGTCTGCATGCACCGAATAAACCTCGAGGAAGGATGTAGAACGGTGAGAGAGCACTAATAAAGGTTGAACCTTAATATGAAGATATGAAGGAGGTGGTCAAGAAAGAAATAATCAAACTCTTAGATGCAAGGATAATTTATCCCATCTACGATAGTGAATAGGTTAGTCCAGTTCAATGTGTACCTAAAAATGGTGGAATGAAGGTAATAGAAAGTGAGAGTGGAGAAGTAATTTCAACAAGAACAGTCACATGATGGAGAGTGTGCATAGCCTATTGCAAACTTAACTCAGTGACTAAGAAAGATCATTTTCCTCTCCCGTTCATATACCAGATGATAGAAAGGGTGGTTGGTCATTTATTTTATTACTTCTTAGATGGATATTCAAGATACAATCAAATATTCATCTACCCTGATGATCAAGAAAAAACCACATTCACCTTCCCTTATGATAGTTTTGTATACAGACGGATGCTTTTTAGACTATGCAATGCCTCGGCTACATTTCAAAGATGTATGATGCCTATCTTCGCTGACATGATCGAAGATATAATAGAGTTATTCATGGATGATTTTTCAATTTTTGGAGACTCTTTCGAAATGTGTTTAACCAATTTGGATAGAGTTCTTGAAAGATGTGAAGAATCACACTTGGTGCTGAATTGGGTGAAATGCCATTTTATGGTGCAAGAGAGGATAGTGATAGGGCATAAAATCTCACACCAAGGATTTGAAGTCGACAGAGTAAAAACCAGAAGTTATAGAGAAATTTCCACCACCAAGTAATGTAAAAGGTGTGCAAAGATTTTTAGGTCATGCAGGATTTTACTGTCACTTTATCAAAGGCTTCTCGCAAATTGCAAGAGCTTTGACAAACTTTTTAGTCAAGGATGTGCCTTTTTAGTTTGATGACAAGTATATGTCTGCCTTTAACAAACTAAATGAGGCATTAATATCTGCTTCAATTCTATCGCCACCAGACTGGACACTTCCATTTGAGGTTATATGCAATGCAAGTGACCAAACTATAGGTTGTGTATTGGGCCAAAGGAAAGATAAAAGGTTGCATGCGATCCACTATTCCAGCAAGACCCTTGCAGGACCTCAGCTTAACTACACCACCACAGAGAAAGAATTCATTGCAGTAGTGTATGCATGTGATAAATTTTGATAATACCTTTTGGGATCAAAGGTAATCATATTCACCGATCACGCAACGTTAAAATACCTTTTCAACAAAAAGGATGCTAAACCAAGGCTCATTCAATAGGTGTTACTTTTACAAGAATTTGATATAGAAGTGAGAGATAAAAAAGGAGAAGAAAATGTGGTTGCAGATCACTTATCTAGATTGGAAGGAGGGGAATGCAAGCTAAGTGAAGAAATTATTGAAAATTTCCCTAATGAAACTCTAATGCTACTCGAGAGTTTGGTTACACTATGGTTCGTCGATATTGCGAATTATGTGGCCAGTAGTAAACTTCATTCTCATCTATCTTACCATCAAAGAAAAATATTCCTACATGATTATAACCAATATTTGTGGAATGAGCCAATTTTATATAAAGCATGCGCTGATGGGTTAATGTAACGATGTGTTCCGAAGAAGGAAATGTTGGACATCTTGAAGCAATGTCATAAAGATCAATATGTTGGACATTATGGAGCTAACAAAACGACAGCTCGGATACTCAAGAGTGGATTTTATCAGCCAAAATTGTTTAAGGATGCTCAAACTTTCGTGGCAGATTGTGATCGATGCTAAAGAATAAGTAACATCTCCAAAAGAGATGACATGCCTTTATCCAACATTTTAGAAGTGGAAGTCTTTGATGTATGGGGTATCAACTTTGTAGGTCCTTTCCCATCTTCAATGGGAAACATGTACATTTTAGTGGGGGTGGATTATGTTTGGCGTTGGGTTGAAGCAGTGGCATCTCCAACCAATAATGGAAAGGCGGTGGAAAAGTTCATCAGACGGTTATTCAAACGGTTTAAAGTGCCACTTACGATAATAAGTGATGAAGTTACACATTTCTGTACAAATCCTTTGATGCCATTTTAAAAAGATATGGAGCACACCACTATGTTGCTACACCTTACCATCCACAGACTAGTGGCCAAGTGGAAGTTGTCAACCGGGAACTGAAACAAAATTTGGAAAAGAAGGTAAAAAACTCGACGAAGGATTAGGCAATAAAGCTAGATGAAGCCTTATGAGCTTATAGGACTGTTTTTAAAACACCTATTAGAACAACTCCTTATAGGTTTGTATAAAGAAAAGCTTGTCATTTGCTGGTCGAACTAGAACATTAAGCATATTAGGCAATAAAAGCATTAAATTTTGATTGGAAGTAAACAGGCAAAAAGCGACTTTTGCAACTAGAAGAACTTGAGGAGTTTTGTTATAATGCATAAGAAAATGTGAAATTCTATAAGGAAAAGGTAAAGAAATGGCACAACTTTCGTCTTAAACAAAAGGAATTTAAAGTACGAGATACAATTCTGCTATATAATTCAAAGTTGAAGCTGTTTCCAGGACAGTTTAAATCTCGATGTAGTGGACCTTTTATAGTCATTCAAGTTTCTGATCATGGAGCCCTCAAACTAAAATTTGCTAATAAGGAAGCTTTTAAGGTCAATGGGCATCGTTGCAAGCTATATATCGGAAGAGCAATTCCTAAGGACAAGGAAGTGATTTCCTTCTGTTCGAACAATTAAGACACCTCTATGGATGTAAGGTTAGGCTAATGACCATAAATTAGAATGTTTAGTAGTTCGATTAAAATTGTTAGGTTTAGTTAGAGTTGTTTTAAACATTTAATAAAGCTTTAGTAATTTGAATTGATCCGAGATCACTACTTTCCTCAATCTCTTTAAGCAATTCCAAGATAAGACAACAGGCTTAAGGTGTCCAACTACCACCTCCGACACCATCCCCGCCTCCATCACTATGAGGCTTTGTTTCTAACCTTTTTCTTTTTAAATTTAGTTCTAATTTTATTCTTGTTTTTACTTTAATTTATGTTTCTTCTTGCTATCTGTGTTTTTTTGCCTTCATCTTATAATGAGGAGAATGTGTTGTTCAAGTGTGGGGAGGGTTATGTGTTTGGCTTCGAATATGAATTTTGCATATTGTATGATAGCTTGCTAGATTGCATTTTGTGAATGGTGTGAATGTGTCAATGGCTTAGATGGATTGAAATTGATTTAATTTTAAATATACTCTATTAGGTTGTGAAGAGTCACTAGCTCACAAAATTAGTGAATTGGGTTCTTTGGCTAAAAATGCAGGTTAATTAGGATTTAGTGTGAGTTTGTCACCCTATAAATTGTCACACTCATTCATAATTTTAGGTCTTCCAACTTAAGTAGCTCTGCTAGTATTTTTTCATAAAAACAAGTAGCTTAAGCAACAAGGTAGGCAATAAAAAATATTGGTTAATTTTAAATAAATAACTATTCTGCTGGCCTTTGGGTTATGAATAGAGCTAGTAGCCAGTTGAAAATATGATGTAGCTGAGTAACCAGATTGACACGCATCACAAATGTGTGCCTCTGCATCAAAAGGCTATAATGACGTTTTAACCAAGCAGCTTAACAAAAAGATGACTTAGTCGAGTAACTGAATCGACGTTCATCATCAATGTTTTCCTTCGAATAAAAGACTAGGTCCATGTCTACAAAATATTTTTTTGAAAAATGTTTTCTAATAAAACCTACCAAACTTGTAAATAGCTTGACGCTTTATAAAAACGTACTTAGGAGTAGTTATAGAGTTTGAATAACCAAAGAATTATTAATGTGTGTGTATAATTGAAAAGGGTGAGTAACTTGACATTTGATTTTTGATTAATATGTATATTTAGTCCAGAGCCCCTAGATGTGGATTTTGCATGTTAATGATTTGAAATAACTTGAATGATTATGTTTAAAGTTAAATTTATTTCATGAAGTTGAAGTCATTGTCTCATTATTGCAATGTGTGTTTTGTGATTTTGTGTATTTGTTGTTTTATTTGCTTAAGGACAAGCAAACATTTAAGTGTTGGGACGTTGATAAGTGTAAATTACATCATGTTTTAGGGCTTAGTTTAATATGTATTTAATTGTTAATTCAATCGTTTAGTATGTGTTTAGGTTAGAATTGTGTTAGTTTGTTAATTATTTGTGTTTAAGTGTTTTTATGGGTTAATATAAGTCTTTGAGCTTAAATATTACGTTTTTAAGGTACCTTGATATTTTTGTTAGTGTTTCAAGGTCAACATCGAAGAATGGAGAAGTTTCGGAGACATTTGGGCTGAAACAACAGCCCACAATCGTGGCACAACATGCCACAATCGTGACAGAAGTCCAAGATATGGCCCACAATTGTGGCCTACATCGGACAGACACGCAGACACTTAAAAAACGTCAAGTTTTTAGGGATGTTTTAAATCTTTTGAATCCCCAAAAAACCCTTGGGCTGCTCAAAACACAGAGGATATTCAAAGAACTAGAAAAAGAGGCAGAGAGAGCTTTTGACATTAGCCAGCTTGAAGAAATCCTAGAGAGAATTCATCGAGAGATTAAGAAAGAGAAGAAGGAAGAGAGAAGTAAAGAAGAAGCTGACTCGACAGACTTCCCGGATCAAGAGGTTTCCCAATGTCACTGCCTTCCGTCCTCCATTTTGATTGTATATCCTATTTATTTTCAGTTTTATCCTTGTATAAAATTAGATTGAATAGTTGATGATAGGATCTAAATGTTGAGGATGTTTTAAACTCACCTTTGGAGTTTTATTCTTAATTTAATAAAATCTGATTGTTTTTATGTTTATTGGATTTATTGTGATTAAATTTTGTGATTGCATAATTTGGTAATAAACTGAAAGGATGAATTGAGTGAAAAATAATTAAATTGGGCTAATGATAGTTAGGTGATTTAATAGAACAAGAATTAAATCAAATCGGTAATTTTGTGAAGAGAGATCTTACATAGGTTCCCAATAGTTTATTGGACAACTTCATATCTAATTAGGATTTTGGATAGATTGTAACATCCCCTCACTTATGGGAAGGGTATTTTGGTCATTTTGGAATAGGTTAGGATTATTTAAAGTGTTTTTGAC
>JAOTAY010000007.1:8740582-8752813 GCA_025629805.1 Erythroxylum baracoense | reverse complement strand
TACCCTCCTAGGCATCTAGTTAGTCCTCAAGGGCAATAATGGAATAAATATATTGATACTTCAAATCAAAGTGGCAGCTACAATAAGCGATGTAAGTACTGTGTAATAAATTAACAAAAGTGTTGATTTATTATAATAATATGCAGATAAATATTTTAAATTAATTGGTAAAATTTATTGTAATAATATGCATGCGAGTGATCTTAAAAAAGATGCACAAGGCAAATTGTACGCTTATTTTTTTACTAAAAAATGGTAGAATTTTTCGACGTAAAAAATTGTCTAAAAGTGAAAAATATCGACAGAGAAAAGCATCCAAAAGCTTACACAAATCGTCTAAAATAGTATTTATGTGTCTAAGAAAATTGTCGAAAATGTATGTTTTAGATACATCTATGTGTAAATAGATTTTCCACGTTTAGATTTTCGACGCTTAGGTGTATAAAAAAGTATGTGTTTTCGACGCATCTATGTGTCTAAGAAAACCGTCGAAAATAGTTTTTGTAACACTTATTTTTTCACGCTTTATAAAGCGTCTAAAATTATTTTTAAGACGCAAAAAAGTATATAAAAACTTCACATTTTGTGTCTTTAAATTTCATATTTTGTTGTAGTGTTTATTATATACTGGTTTTATAGCGATTCATTATCGGTTTAACCTATAAACCTTAAACATTTCCTTAGACTGGTTCGATGTCCGGTTCGATTTTTAAAACAATGGTTGATCGTCATTGTGATCAGTAGTCAATATCAAGAGTTGCCTAGAATCAAGTATCTGATACCAATTTGTTATGAGCTCAACAAGAACAGTAGGTTCTTAAAGAAGGAAATAGAAAGAATTTTCTGAAAGAATGTATTCTTATTGTATATTTTCCTAATGAATTTCCAATTACAGGAGAATCTAACTTATTATCTCAATTCCTTTCCTTTTAGTTACAACAACTGCTGCAGATCTGACAATCTCAACTAACTATACTAGTTGGTACTAACAAAATGGCCAACAAGAGTCAACTGTGTTATTAGCACCTTTACAATTGACTTACTAGCTACTAACAAAATGGTCAACAAGAGTCAACTGTGTTATTAGCACCTTTACAATTGACTTACTAGCTAGCTCGCAAGAATGACCCAAATGACGCTACAGATATGGCGCAACAAACCACAACCGGTGAAAAATTTGCATGAAACATGTTGCTTTGAAGTTACCAAACTGATACCCACGGAGCTTCCTAATTTTAACACATAAAAAAGAAGAAATTATTGGTGATGTCAACTTCAGGCCTGCAAAAGAGAGGTAAAGAAATATACTTGAACATGATAACGCGATAAAGTGTTAAGATTATAAAAAATGAAATTAGTTAATAAACGGTAAGGGTTGCATTAATTTGAAATTGCATTAATAATAATAATAATAATAATATGAAGGAAAGAAACGAGCGAATCTGAGGAAAGTGAGAAGGAATCAACGCAGCTGTTCCTGCTATGCTTCATTCCAATCATAAGGTTAAATCTTTTTTGTTGTTTTTCCTAACCGTGTTTGGTTTCCGATACAATGCCGTGAGGTTTAAATTCTAAATTAAGAACATTTTTAGATTTTCTAAAGCCTTCTTTCCCTCTCGTCTGCGTCCCAATTTTGGGGTGATCAATCATGCTGTTTCGCATGCCCTCCTGTTTTTTGTAGGCTATTGAAAACTCTGAAATCTATGGTATGACTTTTTGATTAACACCTTTATGATGTATACATGTTACTTTACTTTGCGTTAATCTCTCTATCTGAGTTTTTTTCCCCTCCTTTTGAGGTTGATTAGTGAAGTTTGTATTTGAACTTGGGTTTTCTCTGTAATCTATCCATGATTTTTTTTTTTAGTCAATATGATTTTAGCAGTCTGTTGGTAGAGCATAAAAATGGAATCTTTCTTGCTATTTTTACTTTTGACTTGTGTATGTGGGAATCTGTTTCCAGGTAGTTGTGATTTTTTTCCTCTTCTTTGCTCTTATGGGTCGGGTTCCAAATCAGTGTTCTGAAAGTCTTTCCGTGTTGTATGTCGGATAATTTGTTTTGGAATACGTTTGTACTCCTGATTTCTGGTATGCATTCCCAGCATGGGTTAAGGATGTAAGAGTACCATTTATGTTCATTTTCTTTTTGCCTCCAAGAATGACGGAATTTTCCAGGAACGGTGATCTAATTCTCTGTCTTTTAGATAACTTCTCGTTATTCTATGAATTGGATGTGAGTGCTAGAAAACCTCGCAAAATGCCAATTTAACCTTCACCTTACTGGCAACTATTAGAGGAATTCTACAAACTATAAGCTTGTAAAAAGCTTCGTTCCTATGGAACTGTGAATATGGTTATCTAGTCTAAAAGATTGATAATGTCAGGTGACTTCTAGCCTGGAAAGCTTTTCCATATTTTGAAAGACAGCAGATTCAATTCACAAAAAGATGCTGAGTAATTATTAATGGATGAGAAAATTTTGAGGGTCACTATCTATTTAGGACTGGAAGTTTTAAATTTACAGGATTTTCTGTCCTTTCCTTCTCTGAACTAATATTGTGGTAGATTTTTGTATAGAAACTATTTGACAGTTATGCTTGCAACCGTGTTTAGCATTGTGATTCATTTGTGTAAGACTCTATAGTAACTTACCTACTAGTTTAGCACTATGGAGAAAGTGATGAACTTAAGCTTCCAACTGGTTCCTTCTCTATGTCCTATGCTTTGCTGCAGTTTTGTGAGAAATAAATGGGTTTTGTTGAATTGCAGCCATCCATCTTGGATTCATCAGCATTGCTGCAAGTTGATAAAATGGAAACCAGTATAGTTCCTCTTGATGAAGCTCAAAATGGGGCATTGTCTCAAGCGCAGTCCATTATTTACAGTTCTCAGGTCCTGCAATGGAATACAGTGCTTCTTTATGCACTCGTCCCATCCATTATTAGTATCGATTTACCTGTCAAGATGTTAATGCTGTGAAAAAGATGCCAATATTGTCCATCAGTAGTTAGTCTCAAAGTGACCATCCATTCCTGATATATGGAGTGATTCTTTTCGAGGCTTATTGTAACTGAAATAAATGGATGCACATTTTAAGTGTGTTTAAAATTTTTTTTCTCAGAACTTGATAGCAGATAGTTATATATGAAGTCTTAAAAAAGCCCAACTGTGCAGAAACTTCAAGATGATCTACAAATGTTGGGAACGAAAATCAAGCAGCATGAGGAGAATATAAAAGCGCTGAAAACCCAGAAAATCAAGTTAGAAGATTCCATTCTTGATATGCAAGGTTTTTGTAATTTATAGATGCTTTGTTATGTAAACTCTTTATTAAATGCTGCAATGAATTAACTTAAATCTATATAATTATAATTTTCCCATGTTCACTATACTAATGGTTGATGAATATTTTATCAGCTAGTCTCGGGAAGTATCATTCTTCAGCCCCTCCTAATACTGGGAACAATAATGATTCTTCTAATTGGAGTGAGGAAACAACCACGCAGATTCTACGGTTTGAAAACTCTGCTGCAGGTATTTTGTGCCAGCTCGCTGTGAGACTTCAAAAACAGGCTTCCCATCTTACATTAATCAAGGATGTTGTTGGGATTGTTGCTACACTTGCCAATGTAGAAGATGACAACCTTAGTAGGTTAGTTGCAATTTTTATAATATAAATTTCTAATTTTTTTCCAAATACTGGATTTCCAGTATTTCACAACCTCAGTATAGATGCTAATGATTCAAATCTTCATTTAAAATTGCCAAGATTTGTACCTTTCCTATTGGCTCAGAAGTTGCTAGCATCACCGTAAATCATACGAAAATTCATACTCTAGTTGCCCTCATTATATTTTAGTTGTTTTAACCACACAAGGTATTTGAAATGCAACAGCATTCCTTTTTTGTAGCCCACATTAACAAGGAGCAACATGTTTTTTAATTACAACAATTTGACCCAGGTTTGACCTTCTTTTCCTTTTGATGGATGTATTGCAGGCTTCTTTCAGAGTTTTTAGGATTGGACACTATGTTGGCAATTGTCTGTAAGACTTTTGAAGGTGTTAAAACTCTCGAAACTTATGGAAAAGAAGGATGCATCAATAAAGGCTCTGGTCTTCATAGTCTTGGTGCTTCTATTGGGAGGGCTTTGGATGGTCGATTTCTTGTCATTTGTCTTGAAAATTTAAGGCATGAATCTCAGATGATCCATTTTACCATCTGGAATTGTTGTTTTTTTAACTAACCAAATCCTCACCTTTTTTGTAGACCTTATTGTGGTGAATTTGTAGCTGATGACCCACAAAAAAGACTCAACCTTCTAAAGCCGAAATTGCCCAATGGAGAGTGTCCACGTGGATTTGTTGGCTTTGCTGTAAATATGATCAAAATTGAATATGCCAACTTATTTTATCTCACTCCTGAAGGATATGGCCTGAGAGAGACCCTATTTTATAACCTTTTTTCGCGCCTTCAAGTCTATAAAACAAGGGAAAACATGGTACAAGCCCTTCCTTTTATAAGTGAGGGAGCCATTTCGCTGGATGGAGGGATGATAAAGGCTACAGGTGTTTTTTCTCTTGGCAATCGGTAATTGGCTTTCCAATCACAAAGTCAGACAGAACTTTCATTGACTACGATTTATTTCCTTTTGTAAGATGCGTGTTTCATTTTGAGTTTCCATCGTAAATTTTACTTTAAATAATCCTCAGCTATATATGCACGCCTTTGAAAGTGAAATAACTGTGTGAAAGATGCAACTTCTCATAGTCAAAGGTGAACACAAATTAAACTTAGTTTAGATGTAATTGTAATCATAGTGAACAACCTATTACATTATACCCATATACAAGTTGTTATTAGAACTTTATTTGTTTTTTTGGCTCACGGTCTTGTTTTCTGACAGTTTATTTTGCATGCTAACTTTCATTATTGATGCTACCTAATCACCAGAATCAACATGGACGTGAGATTCCCAAAAGCTTTTATATATTCAGTTCATCCAAATGCTAACATTGAAACGGAGGAAAAACTCAAGAAGATGAGCTGGGATAACGAAAAACTACTGGAGGACATAAACAGAGAACAATCACTACTGAATGTTATGAAGTCCAATTTCGTGGGAAAGAAGGAAGAGTTTCTTAAGTTCATAGCCCAAAGCGCACCATATGCAGCTCAGGTAATGCATTGCAGCTTATTTTGCATACTAGCTAGTAATAATGATATTTCTAGACGTCATTTCTCTGCAGTATTCAGTGTCTTTCGTCTATAATACTTGTCCCTATTTTCAAGTTAGTTGTCATTGCAATGAGCACATCTATACTAACCTTTGTTCTTGTGGATGGACCATGTACAAGGTGTGGTCTTCATAAGCTACGAATGGACTTCAAGAAGAAATTATAAAAATTCTGGACTAATACAGGAGCCATTATACTGTAACTGCAACAATTACGAACTTACAAACAATTAGATTAATGGCTACTTTCTTTTATGATGTAATTTCCCAAGAAAGAATTTGAAAATGATATCAGGCATTGAAGGATGATGGGCAGTTTGTTCAGGCTTGAGTTATTTGGAAATCTAGAATTTGTTAGGTTCTGCCTACCTAGAAGACTTAGCAGATTCATATTTGGTAGTTTTGAATCCACTAAAATATCATTGCAGCATCAGAATCAGTTATCTCAAAGTAGATTTGGCCCAAGCTTCCTGAAGGGTATTAGTCCAGAGATATTCTATTACCTTGATCTCATTATTTTACCTAGTCTTTGGGTATTCTATGACCAGATTTTCGAATTTCTTTTTGCAGCGGGGTAGGGAATGATCTTTACCAAGGTTTTAACTTAGATGCTGATTACTGTGTAGCCTGCTGTTGATGTGAATGCTTTTAGCCGTTTGTAACGCTATAATTATGTTTCTCCCTCTTTCTTCTGGTTCAGAAAGGAAAGAAGCGGTTGATTTGGTTGCAACATCAACTTGTAATTATTTTATTTTTCAATATATAAAGAACGGCATATCATTACACATTTGGTAAAAATCAGTGCTACTTTGCAGCAACACGTCATTTGTTGACTTCAATTTGTTAATGTAAACAATTATTAATGCACGTAGCTTTCAGCTGCGTTATAACTTAAAGTCCAGCCCGAGTGGTCTAGTTGTCATTCTTTAATTTCAGCTTGGACTATACAGGTAGTGTTCTTCATGTGTTGAGCTTCAGATTATGTATATCAATCTGACTTTATCTGAAGATACTAAAATTCCTGTCTAAATAGCATAAACACAATATCTAAACATGGTTTTGAATGGTTTTCTTTTGAAGTAAAATGAAATTGAAAGGGGAATTAAAAGAAAAAACCCAACATACAAAAACAAGCATCTGGAGAGCTTTTCATCTAAAAGGAACATGAACCAAGTACTACTTTAGGACCGCAGTTTGGGTTTAAGTTATCTAGTGCAAAGCAGAACATTGGATAGCCTTGTCATGGCTGTTTTCTAAAATATGCCAGATAAACGGGCTCGAGTTTTACCTTGGAAGATGCTTACCTTGAGGAAGTAGTAGAGGATCCCAAGAGTTAAGCGAGGTTTCACGTAGTAATAATTCTTTCACTGCATCTGACGTGTAAGTTTTTAGCATCTGAGGTGTAAGTTTTTAACAATAACGAGCTCTAGTAACTAAGCGAGTTAGGAGTGCATAAGGATCCATTTTCTTGTCCTTGAAAACTTGATTTTTTCTTTCCCTCCGAACACTATAGATATAGCAATTCAGGCACAACTTAAATATTATTACATCATGCTTGTTTTGAGCTTTGATTCACGAAGCCTAACTAATCACTTGATCTCACTGGCTTGAATAAGTTACATCATTGGCGGATATGTGTCTATACATCGGACATAAGAAGAATAAGTGATCAATGCTTTATGGGAAAGTTTTACAAAGAAAGAATACGCCATAATGGTTAGAACTCCACTTGAGCCTATCAAGTGTCATAAGTCTCTTCTTAATAGTCATTTAAAAAATGAAGAAGGCCTTAGGTAGGTGATGCTTAAACCAGGACAACTTTCTCTAAGGTACGACTTAATGAGGAAGTTTGAAAATGGACGCAAAAAAGGAATTGATGAACTTACCAAATCTATGCCTTACTAGTTGAAGTAATCATCTTTAAAGGATTTAGGCCTGTAGTTGGGAAAGGCATTAAAGATCTCAGTCATTCCCATATGCACACAATGCCATTCATCCTCTTTAATTATCACCCCAACTTTGGTCTTAGTAGGAATAGTAAATTATAGAGAACTGAATATAAGGAGTAAGTATTGGGGACCAAGCTTACACTAGTTGTCAAACTAAAAACTAGTAATTCTCCGACTGCCAATAATTGGCTAATTGTATGTATCATCCTTACGTTTCATACGACAAAAATTACGTCCCTTTAAATATTCCCTGTGCATCTATTTTACCCATAAAGTCTCATGATCATTGAAAAGTCTCCAAATTAATTTTTCCATTAAGACCTTGGTGGTGGTTCTTAGTACAATTTATCCCAAGGCCCACTTGTTCATCATTCAAGTAGATGTCTTTTTAGCTGATTTTAGTAATTGTTCTTGAAGAAGTTTTTCCACTTCATAAAGTTTTTAAGTAGTTTTTCAATGGACTTGATTATTGGACATTTTGGCATTTCTCATAAAGTTGGACAACATTTAATTGCATTTTTTGGTTTTTCAATAACTTATCGGTTAAGTTACGTAATTTGATCCAGATAAAGATAATAAAGTGGCCTAATAAATGATATAAGTCAATGGGTCGAAGTCCAGGAGAAAATGGATCTTAATCAGTGAGGACCAGACCCATATCGGGCTTGTGATGGGAAAGCTCAATTATAGATTCTATATGTAAACGTTAAGGTCTCATGCAGTTGCTCATATCATCCGTAAGCACAAGGTTTCTCTGACCCGTTAAGAGAGCTTACATTTTGAAAAAACTGTAGAAAGACGTTGACCGCGTCCCAGTGAGCAGTTCTCGTGAAGACGGCAGAGGATTTGTGCCCGTTTCTGCTTCGAAAAGTTCGTTCAAAGTTATGGAACCGAAATCAGGTATTTTCTTCATTTATTCGTTTATTGCCCTTTCACGTTCAATCTAGGATACGTAACTAAGGTATGTTACATATTACACGTGGTATCAGAGTGGTGACGTGATTGGGTGGTTAAAAATGAAGATTTTTCAAATTTTCTCCATAAGGTTCTCGAAGATTTAACTTACGCTTTTCGGTTTTTTTGCTTATTATTGCATGAAATTGGTATAAAAGTGTTTAGCCTTGAGAAACGGGGTGAAGCCTGGTAGCTTGAAAATTTGACCCAAAACTCACTGAAAATTGCCTTTTTTGGCGAGGGAGCAAATCACCACGCGCTCGACTAGTGAACAATAATGGGTGCAAGCGATGCGTCTGGCGACTCGTGGAACCGGACAGACCGCATGCATGTCTATCACATAGGGAACATGCCCTAGCATCGGTTGGCGCGTGCATGATGAGTCCCTAGTGCGCCAGATGTGCACGCGAACGTTAACGAATGATGCAGCTGATGACGTCAACAGTTGACATAATGCTAAAGTCATGCTAACATCAACAAGCTACAGTAACTAAACAAACAAAAAAATTTTAGATTTCCCGTAAGGGTATCCCGGGGTGATTTGGGTCAGTTTCCTAGTTCAGGAAATTCATAAAGTGAAAATTTCCATTTTTCTATATTTACTACATTAGTAATAAATTAAAGTTTAACTCCATTAAGGCATTCTAAAGCCAAATTTGAGTGAATTTTCATGCTTCAGATATCACATGAGGGAGATACTTCAAGTTTTCATGTCTCGGTTCTCATGTTTAGTGTTAAGGATCACATAATAGTCAATCGGGAAAGGATTTTTAAGACATTCTAAAGCCATTTTTTTGTGAATTTTTGTGCAACAAACTAGCAATAAGGGAGATACATAAGGTTCTCCTGTCTTGGGTGGTCGGTACAGTGTCCGATGACGCACGATAATCGCTTTAATGAGATTTTTCCTTTATGAAAGTCTCAAATGAAGTTTTCAGATAATGTCATCCTCACAAACTACTCCTTTTTAACTTGACAAAGGAATCGTGTTTAGAGATCGGTGATTGCAGGCTATGCGAGACGAAACTTTTAGGTCTAACATATGGTTGCTTTAACTGTGTTTCGCTCTCCTTTTAAGTTTTTCTTTTTAAATGTTCAATTACTTCATACATTTTGAAAGTGTGGGTTATTGTTAAGCTCTAATCATGGTTCTAATCACCGGAACTTGGGTTTTTGATGGATCGTACCCTCTGTATAATGCATCTGTATATCCCTTTATTGAAAGAGAGTTCAGCTGTCAAATGAGTAGCCGACCGGTTTCTGCTTTACACCAAGTACAGATGGAAGCCTCTACGATGTGACTTACAAAGTGCTGCATTGCATGTTTGCTCCATCGACTTTAAGCAGCCGTTGTAATCAAAGCAGCAGCAATAAGCCCGTCATTGTTACTTCGGTAAGTTATTGCAATTTTTTTAAACCACTATTTCAAAGCCACCCGCACTTCCGTCACCGATGCCACTGTCTTTCATAACCAGTGGGTTTACCCCAAGCATCGACACAGGTATGTTTTTTTACTCATTCCGTCACATATGGGCCGTGTATTTCTTTGTGGTCATAGTTATCTGTTTTTCTTTATAGATTGGATTGTTTGTTTTATTTTCTTCCTATGCCATATGTGTGATATGAACTCGACGTTTTTCTGTTGAAGTGCAACCAGGGTCAAATGCTTCCCTCTGTTTTCTCGTTTTTCAAATAGCTTCCTTGCATTTCTTCTGCAAATTTGAACCGGGTGTGTTACTCTACTGAACACGATAGTGTGTGTACGTTGGATAGGACGCTGTATCGGGCAGTACAATAGATTTTTCGCTTTTACGCTATCTCCCCTAGCTTTATCAAGATTCCTGACAAATCTCCTGCTGTCAGATACCTTCAGTCTTTTCTACTTCCCGTTACTACCCTACTTACCGTCTCTTAAGCGTCGTCCTTTATAAGTCAAGACTAGAATTTTTTGTCCTTGGCTTTAACGTGTTTGAATCAATGCCCTTCAATTCCTTCAAAACTTGTCTATCTATCGACTCGCTCTTCATCGGTCCGAAAACACTTGCGCCTGTCTCCTTAGCAATCTCGTAGTAAACTCTCCATCGTGGACAACCAAGTTCATTTCTTTTGTTCCATAATAATCTCTTAGTAAACTCTCTTTTCTATTGTGTCATCTATTATTGGTTTTATTTTAGTTTAATTATATCTATTAATTTATTTATTCTTTTTTCATGCTGTAATGAGTCTTGCCTTGTGATGTCTTGTTATTATTCGTTGCACACTTCTGAGCTCTCTTAGGTTTCTTTTTTCGTATTATTATTATTATTATTATTATTATTATTATTGTTATTGTTATTATTATTATTATTATTATTATTATTATTGGTGTTGTTATTTTTATTTTTATTAGTCTTATTGTTTATTATTATTATTATTATTATTATTATAGTATCATTATTATTATTTTTAGTATCATTATTATTATTATTATTTATTTCTCTAATTATTATTATTAGTTTTATTAGTATTACCTTCTTAGTATATTTTTATTCTTTATTTTTATTATTCCCGTGTGTTGCTTTTTAGTAGTACTTGAATTATTGTTTTTTAGCGATTTTTTATTATCTTGGTAGTGCGGCTTAAAGTATCGTGCCTCTTCATTATTTTAGTGTGGGGTAACTAGTAGGCTCGAGTTTTTAGAGGCTTCTTAGGAGTAGTCCTGAGGGACGAGTACCGACCTAAGGCAGGAGGATGTCTTCAATTCGCGCGGTTGGATCCAGTGCGAGTGGGTCGTTGCATGCCATAGGCCGGGATGAATACGTAAAAGACGTACTGAGAGTTGGATCTTGGAACATTGGGACCCTATCGAGTAAGTCCTTAGAACTAGTGGACATTCTATACAAGTATAGGATACAAATCGCCTGCATCTAAGAAACAAAGTAGGCAGGAGCTAAAGCAAAGGAGATAGGGGGTTTCAAACTATGGTACTCGGGAAGTACACGAAAGAGGAATGGGGTAGGTATTATGGTGGTTAAGGACCTTATCAGTAGAGTGGTCGGGATTATGAGAATAGATGATAGGATTATGATGGTTAAAATTGTTTTTAACCAGGTGGTTTTCAATGTCGTTTGTGCGTATGCACCGTAAGCGGGCTCAGATATTCAGCAAAAACGACTATTCTAGGAGACGTTAGAAGGGGTACTGCAACAATTCGCTGATACGGAGCAGATCATCCTTGGAGGTGATTTTAATGGACATATAGGAACTGGTACAGACGGTTATACAGGTGCACATGGGGGCTTTAGATACGGCCTTAGAAATGAAAATGAGATTGCTTTATTAAACATGGCCATGGTTTATGAGTTAGTCATCGCAAATTCCCTTTTTAAGAAAAATGAAGCGCACTTGGTAACTTTTCAGAGTAGCTCCTCTAAGACCTAAATAGATTATCTCCTTGTTAGGAGCAGTACCAGATCATGGTGCAAAGATTGCAAAGTCCTGCCGGCTGCATGCATATCAACTCAACATAAATTATTAGTTCTGGATTTCGATGTCAAAGGATGGCGGCCACAGCATATTACCCAGCAGTGTCGCCGAATTAGGTGGTGAAGGTTACGAGGGGACAAGATAGAATGGTTTAGGTCTCAAGTTAGGACAAATGCCACATGGTCTATAAGCGGGGTTGCAAATCTGATGTGGGAGGGTGTCGCCTCTGTAGTACGTGCAACGACAACATATCATCTTGGGGTTTCCAAAGGGGTTCCTAAAGGGTGAGGAGGAGGGCGGATGGAAGGTTGGTGGTGGTCAGGAGAGGTACAGGAATTGGTTAAAACAAAGAAGAGAGCTTTTAGAGACCTTTTAGCTAGTCCAATGGAAGCGGAGAGGGAAATTAATCGAGTAAGGTATAGATTAGCAAAACGGAAGGCTAAGAAAACTATCGCAGTGGCTAGAGGGGAGGCATATGAGGCCATGTACAAGGACTTAGATACGCTAAGAGGAGCACGTAAGATTTTCAAGCTAGCACGAGATAGGGCGAGCGGGACGAAGGATTTCAACCAAACTGGTTGTATTAGGGATGAAGCAGGAAAGGTACTCACAGAGCCCCAAGAAATC
>JAOTAY010000007.1:8709140-8740482 GCA_025629805.1 Erythroxylum baracoense | reverse complement strand
TTGAATCTATATCCATAACCATCCATCATCCCACCTAACTAACCCTAGCATGCATTCTTAATGCAACCATCTCACAAAGTTTTCTTATATAGGTTGTGACGTTTTATGCATCTAAAGATTTGACGTTCGATTCAACTCTTGAACCAAACTACTTTCTAATGTTGGAATCGACTAATTTCTCAATCTGTATGTTTTCAATTCCAATTCAAAACACCAGTATACCAAGTGTAATATCCTATACTCTAATGTACCAATTAAATACTTTAATTGTATCATGCTTGCCATATCTAGTCATATTTGACATGAAATACTAGAAATAGATTAATACAATATTAATCTCTTAGATTTCCCTAAGTATCTCGAGGTAATCTCCACTTCATCAAGACTACTTTGGCACTTGTCATATAACTTGTGACAGACAAAATAATCAAGATAACTGAATATACCAACGAGACACTAATTTGACATATTTGACATCCGAAAATTTTTAAACACCCAATTTCAAGCTAATCAGTTTGGGGTCCATACAACATCAAAGTAACATATTTTTCATCACATAAAAAATTATCCGAGGCATTGAAACCAAAAAATACACAATCACCACTTCAAAACCAGGTCCAGCAGTTTTCTTAAAACTGTCCAGCTCTATCTTTTGCTTGAAAAAATCATTGAAACAATTTCAATGAATTCTGAGAAAATTGAAGAGGCTATAAAATGTTCCCAACATATTCCATGAATGTTTTTTAGATTTTATATCCAAGAAAAACTCAACCAACTTTAACAACCAAGCCAATCCAGAATCTGTGTTCCTCAACACAGACATTCTCAACAGCACACAAGAAATTCTTAAATAAATATTCAATCACCACAAAAACATTTTTCCATCTTCATAGACATTTATAAATATCTTAAAAAGAAGTTGGTGAAAGAAAATTCCAAAAAATTTTTTTATAGAATTTATTCTCGAATTTGCAAGCATGCCCGTTCATGTAACATGCATAAACACAACAACCAGAACAGTAGGGAATTAATTAGCAAAAACATATCAAATCACATTGATAAATTTTTCCTTCCATAGACATATTCAGCAACATCTCATGAGCAAATATGGGAAGAGAATTTCAAAAACAATATCTCTATACTGATTTCAAATTCAACACATATTAGAGTGGTGCTCTAAAGGTAGTCACTTTTAGCACTTTTGTATAAACGTTATTTTGATTAATAAAGCGAAAGGCATTCTTCATTGATTTGATATTTGTTTATATATGAATTGATATTGATCTTAAATTGAATTAATAAAGTCCATGATACAAAACATAGCATGAAGGAAATCATGATGAGATCATAATAATGAGATTCCTATCATATGCAATTATGTTAGTATCTAAATAATCCCTAGTTATAGGATTAATAAGACAGGACATTATTAATCCGAAAAGACTAGCATATATTATACTCCTTAATTTGATCAAGCAGTGGATCTCATAAACTGTAAGCATGAGATGTTTAGAGTGAATATGTGGATGCTTACTAAGGATAGTAAATACATCGGATGACTCGCAATGAGATTATCATATGGATGATCTATGGAATGTCAATGATTAATCTCATCATAGCAATGGTGCAAATATCCTTAGACTTGAGGTATTTAAGGATGTCTTGGATATAAATCCTGTGCTTTAACACCATTCCTTGTTACCTCAAGACGAGGTCGCTCTTAGGGTGGTGATTGGATATAACTATTTATGTTTGAAGGTAATTGGGTAGCCAATAAAGGATTCACCACTCCTGATAGAAGGAGATGATACCAATGGCCTCTTGTTAGGGTCATTACTCAGGGGTCTCTGGCCAAAGCAGGTATTTTTCATAAAGAGGATCTTCAATTACACATATGAGTAATGAGACACCAGAACAAGAACTAACATCTCTTGGATTAGATGTGACATAGTCAGTGGGAGTTGACACATATCCCATACTTTGAACCAAGTGGGGTATAGTATGGTGAAAGGACAAATTGCACGGTAATTGTTTATAGAAAGGTTCATAAGTTGGATAATTAACTATCAAAGAGTTTGTGTGTTAATCCAGTTATATTCCAGTAAATAGGCATCATGACGTGTTTTAATTAAGAGTTAATTTAAGTCCCTAGAATAGCTGGGAACCTAAGGGTCACACAGATATAAGATCAGATGAAAAATAAGTATGTATGGCCTATTTTAAGCAGGCCACGATAGTGCATCATAGGGCCACGAACATGGCCAAAGGCGAGATAGGCCACGAACATGGCCAAAGGCGAGATATGCCACGATCGTGGCTAGCAAGGCCACGATCGTGACAGAGGCCCCGAAATGATATATAAGTGAGTTCTTCACTTATTTATACGAATAATTTTCACTTCTTACACACTTAAGTGATAGAGAAAGGGTTCTAGAAGTGTTCTAGAGAGAATGAGAAGAGTTCTTGAGTTATCTTCTTGCAATTTATGCAAATGTTGCATAAATCGACATGCATGCAAGATAACCTTGACCTATCTTCTATCATATTAAACATCTACTTGAATTCATCAAGTTTGGTATTCTGAAACCCTTACAAATTGTTTCATCTTCCTTCTTTGCATGTTCTTAGGTGATCAACGAAGGGTTTGGTGTTTATAACAACCCAAACAAGGAGAAGAAACAAGAAAGGAGGAGATACAGAAGGTAAAAAGTTTTGTTATTTCATGTTCTTTACATATCCTTGCATGCGTGTGAGATTTTATAGTTTTTGTGTTGTCATGGTGTCGGAATCTTGATTCCGACATTTCCGCTGCATCCATATGCATGTGATGCATGAAACCATAGCTAACCCAACACGTTTCCTATACTAACTTAATCCTTCCATAGTTTGAGAATCTAAAAATTCCTATCCGTAAATAATGTTTACGAATCCATTTAAACCTCAAAGACTTTATCATTGAGGATTTTCCATGCCCTTTTAGTAAGTAGTACCTTATTCACGACCAAAATTGAATGTATGCCTAATTGACCCTCATTCTTTAGCAGACATATATTCTTCTAACTAATCCTATTGTAATGTTTGCTATGGACTTCACTAGTCGATAGAAAGTTCCTAAAGAGCTTTTATATGTCCTTACACAATTTTTTAGGGAGAATAAAATGAGAGGGCTAACAAACACATATATCGTTAAGTACTAAAATTATCAACTACATTCCACCTGCATATATAATGCATTTATTACTCCAATTGCATAATCTTAATTTTACTATGTCAAAAAAAGTTTGGCATTCTTTGTATGATATGCTTTCATATATTATTGGAATACCTAGATATGTGAATGATGGGGATTTAATGCTCATTCCTATTAAAACCACTAACTTATGTGAAGATTATTCAAAATCAAAAGATAATATCATATAACTCTTATCTTAATGTTTTTTAGCCCCAATAAATTGTTAAAGGAGTCCAGGTAATTAATTAGGTATCTCATTGAACTAAAGTTAGCTCCAAAAATTAGAAAAATATCATCTGGAAAGGATAATTTAAAGATATATAGCTTCTTACACTTTTCGAGATGTATGAAGTTATTTTCCAAGCTTATGTTATGCCTAATGAGCTTAAAGAGCACCTCAAGACAAATATTGAACAAGGCAAAAGATCCCTTTACCTAATTCTCCTTACTCCCTTAGTTAAATTTGCAGCTCACTATTAATAAGGATCCTAAATGAAGATTTGATAATGCATTAGTCAACCTAAGAGAAAAAAAAAAGAGTAGGGAGACTAAAAACTTCAAGAGCATTTAGTTGAAATTCTAATCTTTAAAATCAAACGCCTTATGTAGGTCAGTCTTCATTGTAAAATTTTTTTCCTAACTTCGTTATATGATAATTTTTTAACATACTTTAGTGGAAGAAGTATATTATCTCCAATGTTTCTTCCCTTATTAAAAACTATTTTTGAGGGATCAATGAAAAGGGGCAAAACTTGTTTTAACCTTGAGTCCAAGAGTTTAGAAATTATCTTATAAAAGTTATTACAATATGCTATAAGTTTTCAACTGGAGCATAAAACTTCAGCATATCAGAAGAGACTTTTTATGATGCTACTACATGGCTCTCTCTTACACAGTGTTGCACATATGAAAGAAATAGATGCATTTTTCAATCCAATGAAAGAAGTTTTGAGATATTCAATAGAGAGATTCTCAATGACATCAGAATCCACATCAATACCTTTAAAGAAAAGCTATCTCTAAACTCTAATTGTATTAATAGTTGGAGCATATGCTAAGTTTGTTTCTTTTTCTTCATGAATGTTACTTGAACAATTAATAACTCATTATTATTTATTATAGTCTCCTACATGAACATATGTACTGACTTTTCTTGATTAGCCTTTCATGGCTTAATACAATTACATTCTTAGGAAAAAAACATGCTATAGGTTTAAGATCTTTCAAAAAAGCAAGCTTTTGATCTTAGAGACCAAACATATATGAGATTTATTCCACACTTTCAACATTTTTGCACTAGAGAAGAATTTCCAAACCACCTTGTTGACTTGAAGTTTCAAGATATCCCATTATTTTTGCAATAAATAAGCAATAAAACCATTAAGATAAGGAAATTTATTAGGATTAAGGCTAGATAATGCTTTCCTAGTGTCCTTTATAATGAAAGGCCTAGTAAGGAGCTCACATTGTCACCTAATTATAAGATTTGGAAAATAAGAACTCAGAGAGGATATTAAAAAATAGCTATGTGAAGGGGAACCCAATGTGTTCTAGAAGTAATCCAGTGCA
Organism: Erythroxylum baracoense; assembly: GCA_025629805.1. Lineage (NCBI taxonomy): Eukaryota > Viridiplantae > Streptophyta > Magnoliopsida > Malpighiales > Erythroxylaceae > Erythroxylum > Erythroxylum baracoense. The sequence continues at coordinate 8,735,681 of JAOTAY010000007.1, read as the reverse complement.
AGATTGATATGTGATTAATTGATTATTTATTTATTTCATAATGTTTAGTGATTAATGTTTATTTTACATTTAAGATACTTATTTTGGTTCATATTTTGTTTTACATACAAGTTAGATAAAAAAGAAGAAAAACAAGAAAAAATTATAGTTTTGAGCATTTTTATTGCTATTCGGTCTTATTTACCTTTATAGATCAAAACGAGATGAATTAGAGAGAAATCGAGATAAAAATAGAAGAATAGGAGTTATTTTGGAGTAACACACCTATGTGAAGAAGAACACACACATGTAAGTCACTTATATAACTCTGTGAGGGATCATAAAAGTCATTGTAAGCGTGTATGGCTTTGAAGATGTTGTTTTACTAGTGTGATCATGTATGTGCATGTATAATTCATGTACACGACTATGTATATTACCTATATAACTTTCTGAAATTGTGTCTACGTAATTTTTGAAGAATTAATGCAAGATTAAGAGACACAATCATATACAAGACCATGTGGCTGACTGTTTCTATCCTGACAATCCTAATTATAAAGTATTAAAGGCAATTATGAAGGCCAATTAAAGGGTATATATAGGAGGGACATTCATTAATGCCTTTTCTTCTCCCTGGGGCGTGAGCTCTGAGGGGCTATGATTAATTGATTCTCTTCTTTCCAATATAAGAGAATTTTAATAACATGTTTGTGCATTGATTAATTCTAGCAAAATTATTCCTATATCTCTTTTGAAATTGATTGTGTTATCCTACATTTAATGTTTATGAATTATTATTTGATGGATTTAGATAAGGCTTCTAGATCATTCATACGTAAATTTACTACTAGAATTATGATTACAATCTATAGATAGTGAATTTAATTCATATGTGGCAAACTAATGATTGTGTATCATTAGTGATAACATATTATAAGTTAAATAATCTAAGCTTTCGTGATTATTGCTTGTATTAGCCAAATTTTGCTTATTCTAAATATTATTGTTAAACTAAATCTAATGAGTTTGTTCTAGGTTGTCCATCAATAGATCTAATTAAATATATTATTTTAATTAGTTATGATATAAGGAAAATTTGAGGTTAACAAAGATTGTTGTTAATCTATGGTTAATAATTTCAATGAGAGGAATGAAAATGCAATTACACTTGATTAGAAATGGTCATATAAGGGGTGAGATTAAACAGAGAATTGCCTTAAATCTATTGATTACTTTTTTGTGAATTTCATCTATTATATTTAATTTTTTATAGTTTAATTTTATTAATTGCATTAATTAAAACCTTCCACCCCTTCTACCATCTTATTACACTAATTACTTTAATATAAAAATTACACATGCTCTCTATAGATACGATCCTTTCTCACTACTGCTACATGTTTAGTGGTAAAGATTTACGTTTTAATTTTTGATGTGTTAATACACATCAAAATTTTGGTATCGTTACCAAGGAATGATGTTGATTTGGTTTTGTATTTGGTATTAATTGGTCTCTTATATGTTTGTTTATAATCAATTTTTATATTTGTTTCTTGATCCTATTGTGTTTGCTCATGTTTTATGCATGACAATGATCCAGTTTACTCATTAAGGTCCTTTACAATTTGATATATAGATTGAAAAAATATTGCATAGATTATGTAGGGATAATTGAATGGCTTAAGGAACGGAGTAGGGAACTAACCCATAAGTGGATACTAGTGATTTAAGAAGCTATGGGCAATCCTAAAACTCTAAAGGAGTTGGCTACCCCATATTTGAACCAAAAACCTCTTTATATTACCTTCCCTAATTTTGATGAACTTGTTGCTTTTGAGTTAATTTGGATTTATTCAACTTTTTCCTAGCTTTCATGATCTTGTAGGTAAGGATGCCCGTAAGTACCTTAATAAGCTCGATGTGGTCAATCTAAGCATGAAACCTTCAAGAATAACAGAAGAGAAAACCATGTTGAGAGCTTTTCCATTCTTATTAAAAGATGCAATAAAAGATTGGCTCTTCAATTTACCTGTAGGGAATGTTACAACGTAGAATGAAATGAAAAGGTTATTTTTGGATATGTATTTCCTAACATCAAAGACAATGAGCATAAGAAAGAAAATTTTTGGGATCAAATAACAACATAAAGAGTCACTCATGAGTATTTAGAGTACTTCAAGAAGTTATGTGCTAGTTGCCCTCATCACACTACTAGTAAACTTCTTCTTACCTAATATTTCTATAAAGGATTATTGATGTAACATATGGAGTTTGGGTGAAAAGGCCCCTGAATAGGAAAAGACTCTGATTGAGTTTATGGCAGAAAACACCCAAAAGATTAACATCTATAATGATGTTCACAAAGTAAATAAGATAAATTCTTCTTCCATTGAATATCATTTAGTTGAGCTAACCTCTTTTTCTAGACAAAGTGATTTAAGGCAGGCATAATTGAAATACTTATGGGATATGTGCCAATGTGAATCATTTAATAAATCGGTGCTGACTTTGCAAACAGGGAACATAAAACATATCTATACTGTAGGAGGAAAATTTTCTCAATAGTACAATCCATATTTTTAGATCTATATCCTAGGTTGGAGAGATCATCTTAACCAAAGTTATGGAGGAAATAGGTAGCATAATTACTTTCCAAATAAGTCACATGGTACATAATAGTTTTAGTATAAACTCTAAACTCCTCCTCTAACTCAAGTATGTCATTAGAAGATATGGTTAAAGTCTCTTACTACTAATACCTTGTAATTATAGTAAGATATGAAATAATTTCAACAAGAGACAAGATCTTAAATCCAAAGGACAAAGTTTCGAATCAAAATTTGGAGAATCAAGTAAGCTAAATGGTAGTTGATATCAACCGTCTATAAACTCAACATGGAGAAAAATTGTCATCTTAACCTGAGAAAAATCTAAAGAATGTTAATGCAATGACTTTAAAGGGTGGCATCCAATGAGGACTACCCTTATGATTGCTAATGAAGAGGAAATCGAGGGAGCTTAAAAAAGAATGAGATGCCTTATCTGGTTTGAAGATAAATTTTGATCCTTCAAATGAGGTTAAGAGTAATGCTCCCTCTTTTCCTAACAGCTTAACGAAATCAAACAAGGAGGAAAAGGATAGGGAGATTCTAGAGATTTTTACAAAGTTGATGTGAATATATCATTACTGGATGCAATCACGCAGGTGCTAAGGTATGTAAAATTCCTCAAGGAATTATGTACCAATAAGCAGAAGTTGAGAGGTAATGAAAAGATTATTATAGGTGAGAATGGTTTTGTAATTTTTCAAAAGAATCTACCTCTTAAATGAAAGGATCTAGGTATGTTCACTATTCCCTATAAGATTGGTAAGACTATGATTAAACAAGCTACGTTAGATATAAGATCATTGATTAATGTTATGCCTCATTTCATTTATGCTTCTTTAGATTTAGAACTTTTGAAAGAAATCAGTGCTATCACATAATTATTTGATCGCATTAATTCTTATTGAAGTGATTGAGGATTTTTTTGTGCAAGTGAATAAATTATTATTTCTTGTTGACTTTTATGTGTTAGATATGGATGATGATATTTCCCTAGCCCTATATACCTATCTTATTAGGGAGACTATTTCTAAACAGTTTCTAAAGTAAGATAGATGTTCATAAAGATACTCTTACAATGGAATTTGATGGGTAAGTGATTCATTTTAATATTTTTGTATGCCATGAAACATCCTCAAGATGATCATTCTTTTTTGTGATTAATGTGATTAATCCTTTAGTACATAAGTTTTCAAGGTAATGTTTAATGATCATTTCAATAGAATTAACTCCCAATCAGGAAGGTAAGTTATTTCATGTGTTAAGGAAGCACAAAAAGGCTTGATAGATTGATATTTTACTATATTTTTACACCCATATTTGATGTATTCTGCATGATATTTTAAACTTTTATTGTATATTTGGTACTTAATTTGCTTTAAGTTTGTTTACAGATGATAATTACCTTCATCGACTTAATGGAGAATAATTCAAGAAAAAATGCAGCATAAAACAAAAAATTAGCAATCTGGAAGGAGTGTATGATCGGGCAAACTTTCACGATACTCGACAGATTATGATTATGCATAGTCTAATGCATGGCCGTGCACAAGACCACGCATAACCTAAAAATCTAGGTTTCACATAAATTGGACATTTCAGAGGCAAATGAGAGGAGACTTTGGGAGGCAATTTCTAAATGTGGAGAATGTCCAAAAAGGATGATTTTGGTTCAGGGAAGAGGAAAACATGAAAAAATCATCGAAAGATTCATCAAATTTCAAGATCAAGCCTTTACATCACAAGAATATTCGATAGAAGATAATTAGGGAGATTTAGAATTATAAACCCATTGTTTTCATCTAGTTTTTCTTTCATTATATGTTTAATTTCGCATTCAATCATGTGTAACTAAATGTTCAGTTAGTATTTAGGTTAGATGAACCTTATTTTAATATTTTGACATGATTTGATTTTTTAAATAATGCAATTGGTTATTTGATATATTGTGATCTGATTATGCATTTATTTATGTTCTAATAACCTGAGATATTAGATCATAATTTAATTTCATAAATAAAGATTGAGAAATCCTAGTGTGAATAGATCTACAGTAATTAGAAGGAGTTAACTGCAACCTATAGATAGGATGGCATAAATGATCCAGATTAGGTTTAAACCTAATAGAGGGACTCATAAATTGGTACCACAATCCTATAAGTTTTAACTTGAGTAATTTAATTAGAGACATTAGGATTAGTATCTAGTATGCTCAAGGTTAATTATTAGCATACCATAGGAGTCTCGATGATTCGATACAACAATAAAACAATTGCATAATAAAATATCAATTTGTTAAGGGTTTTGGGGGATTCGAACCTAGATACCAATTTCTGATAATGATAGCTTTCTAAGTGAATTCCACTATCTCTGTTTTCAATATTGTTTCCTATTTTATTTTACTTGTTTTAGTTTATATTTTCTTTTTACTAAAAATCTAAAATCAATTTGTAGGCTAGATAATAGGAGAAGGGTAATTACTAGCATTGGTAATCTTCGTGGGATCAACCTGTACTTGTTAGTACTAGCTACAACTACATCTTGCAATTGCAATTTATCAAATAATTGACTAACTCATAAATTGGGTCAATCAAGTTTTTGGCGACGCTACCGGGGACTTTGATATGAGGAAAGCCTGAATGCTATTACTTTAACCATTTTCATTTTATTTTGTTTTATCTTTGTATTTATTTTCTTTTATTTTAATTTTGCATTTTTTATTTATTTTCTTTTTTCTTTTATTTAATTGTATCTTATTGTATTTTTGTCTTATTAATTTAATTATCTTTTTAATTTCTCTACTTGACCTTGAGTTTGTGTTTTATTCTAGGAATTACGATTCATTGTCACACCCACAACTCACAATAAAATGTTGGAGCAGATTAGACGTTTTTGGGAGACAAAATGTGTCTTTGCAAACTATGACATCACCATATGGGAGAGTGAGGTGTTCTCATATGCTTTCGGAACCTCAACTAATATTCAGGCCATGAAGCGACATTGGTGGGAGTTATCAGTATAATCATGAATGTCGAGAATCTATTTATGCATGAGCAAGGTGCCCTATACGAGAGTAACTACGATTCAGAGTGGAACAATTCTTATACTTATAGATGGAATAATTACGCTCCAACTGGATATTTATAGCTTTAAGCACCTCTATATAATGAGCCGACTTTGGAAGATAAATTAATGGAGATCCTTGTTCAAATGAAAGCAAACCAATATGAATTCAAGAGTGAAGAAAAGACAAGGGTTAGCTTCATAAATGGATGGACAATTCAAATAGAGCTTCTAGAAGAAAAAGAAAGTGTTATTGATAAAATACTAGAATGCCTTGCCAAAAGAGTAGTTAGTTAATGTGAATTCGATGAGAGACTGTTTTCACCTACACATGATGAGTATAATTTAAGCTTCTAACCGTCTCAAAGTGAATAAGAGACAATGCTCAATTTCATGAATAGAGATACATGTTAAGAAGGTGAGGAGGTAACTGCAGTTTTGAAAAATATGATGAATGAGTTTATTTAAGATTGAAACATAAGGCATCAGGAAATGGAGATCGGTATATAAAATATGGTGAACCAAATTGATCAACTGATGGATATACTATCTGACAAAATACAAGGGAGTTTGCCTAGTTTTACTGAAATTGATATTATCGATCGAGAGACAATCAACCTTATTAGTAAGGAAGAGGCTTCTGAAGAAGAAGACAAAGAAATCTCCATCCAAAAAGAGAAAGTAAAGGAGTGGCAGAAGATAACTAAACAAGATGAGCAAGAAGCCTTTGTCTAAGAAGAAGAAAAAGAGTGGACAAAGATGCCTAAGGAAGAACTGGTGGAGGAACCAAGTAAGAAAACTACTAACAAGGTGTTAGTAGTGACCTTAAATACGAAGGGTTCCCACTTTTTTGAAGAAAAACTACTAGAGCCAATCGATGACACAGGGAGTTTTTCAATTGCCTCTTTCATTAGCAGTTTGTCATTAAAAAGGGCATTACTGTTTGAAATTGGATTTATTAGTTTGATAAATGGTTAAATGCCTAATTCTGGGACAAACATTTTTTCGTTTGATCCATTTAGAGTCAAACATTTTAATCTTCTTAATTAAGGTCCAAATTTTGTCAATTATGTTTAATATTAGGCTAGACAGAAATGTGACAGTATGATACACGCGTCGTTAAGTTTGACATATGACCTTTTACTTTGCTATTCCTTGGTCTTTATGCTTGTTTCCATACATATGACCCTTATAATAAGGTAGTATTATTAATAAGCTACTATTGGTAGAAGATAGCAATCGATGACAAACTTATTTATTGCAATGTTCACAAAAATCATACTAATTCCATCTTTCATAAACAGTTTGTCATTAAAAAGGGCATTATTGTTTGAAATTGGATTTATTAATTTGATAAATGGCTAAATGCCTAATTTTGGGACAAACAGTTTTTAATTTGATCCATTTAGAGTCAAACATTTTAATCTTCTCAATTAAGGTCCAAAGTTTGTCAATTATGTTCAATATATGGCTAGACGGAAATGTGACAGTGTGATACATGTGCCATTAAGTTTGACATATGACCTTTTACTTGCAATTTCTTAGTCTTTATGGTTGCTTGCATATATATGACCCTTATAATAAGGTAGTATTACTAATAAGCTACTATTGGCAGAAGATAGCAATCGGCGACAGACTTATTTGTTGCAATGTTCATAATAATCATACCAACTCCTCCGGCATCTTTCACAACTTGAACCTTTTAAACTCGAGGGCCAACTTCATGTTCGCATATCACTATTTTTTCGGTGACTATATGTGGGTTCAATGTCCCTTCCAAGCACAAAGTGCTTATATCAAGACTACGAGTTGCTCCCCATGTAAACCAACATATATTATCTTTCAGTTGACAGTTTCTTCCTGCCTTTGTATAAGGAGACTCCTTTCATAACCCTGCATGTGCCAAGTTTAACAATCGCCAAAAAATCTTCGTCCATTCTGCTTGCACTTACTATGGTAATCCATATAGAAACGTTGGTTAGGCTTGCAGGGTCTAGTCCTCCATTTCTTGTAAAACATGAAACGAAGACACCCATCTTAGTAGTACTGTGTATTCCTATTCATAATAACAATTCAGAATTAAGTGACAAACCAATTCAAGTTTGATAAGATTAGATCATCCGATGGTCCCAACTTCACAGGATGCATGTACAATACATCTCTATAATATATAAAAATTAAGAATAGGAATGTTGACTTCTCTTACTAGGAACCAAGAACAAGAGAGATGCAAATAGTAGAGGTTGTCTTATTTTCTATGATTTTTTGTCACCAAAGTTACATAGAGTTAGAAACAAAACCACACAAATGAAGTAACAAGAACTTTTACTCCAAACAAAACCTGTGCACCACCCAATATTCACCTTTTTCACCTCTTACATAAGGAAATGTTGTAAGGTTAGGCCACAATCTTTAATCAAACAATGAGAAGCCATAGGCACTAATGGTCTGAGGCCTCTTCTTCTCCATATTTACTACTACTACTTTAGGTAATCTGCACAACACTGATATCAAAGAGCATTTATTGTGTTTAGAGCATTTAAAGTTGTCTTTAGTTAAGAGCCTTCACAATTTGGTCTCACATTCTTCAAATGGCCAATAACCACTTGTGCTACAATAGATATAGAGTAGTAACTCCAGTTTAAATATGTCTATTTAATGTAATCAATATCACAATATAGTTCCAATCAAATTATGTTTCATGAAACTCAAGAATCAAATTCTGTTTCATAAAGTTGAAAATAAAAGACAGGATGATACCATATACGTTAGAGACAAGATATGTGTAAAGTCATGTTTTTTTTTATCATATAGACTTACCCGTGCTTAGGAAAGAGTAAAGAAGCTTCACATTAGGAGAACCCAGCCCAGGGCAACGTAGGACAGTACAGTAAGTTGAGTCATACATGCATTATTCTTATTCTTATTCTTATTCTTATTATCATATGTAATGTATTAAAATAGAAGATAGAGAGAAGAAGAAATTTATGAAAGGTCCAATATTTGTTGAATTATGCTACTGATTGGAATATTGTGAAAAAGAAATAAAATAAGAAAAAAGAAAGAAAATAAGAAAAAGAAAGAAAGAAAAAAGAATAAGTTTATGATACTAATAGAATTGCATTCAAATGACCTATGTATACTTGTAAACAAGTCTTGAAATATATTGTGTAGTAAACTTCCTTCAGTTTACCCCTTTTATTATCCCGTTCATATACAACCTAAGCCCCATTACAACCTATATAAAGACCTTTTGATTTTTAATTCTAGTTAGTACATAAGTGATGGAGATGTGATTTTATTACAAGACTATGGTAAGAATTCTACTATGCATTAGTTGAGACTTTTGATGCTTTTCACCCTAAAAACTTGAACGCGTTGAGTGAAATCTTAGTGAGGGCGTAAAGAGATATGCTCTTGATTTCAATGTGATTGTTGATGTGATTACTATTAATATTGCTTAGGAAGTTAATTTTATGACAAATTGATTCTAATTGTATATTAATTTGATTCAATAAGATATGACAATGTATAGTATGAATGGAGAGGTTAAGATTGATGATGGATTGATGTTGTAAATTTTATAATTTTGATTAAGGTTTGCTTGAGGACAAGCCAAACTTAAGTGTGAGGATGTTTAATAGATGGATATTTTACTATATTTTATACTTTTATTATATATTTGGTACTTAATTTGCTTCAAGTGTATTTATAGGTGACAATTGCCTTCACCGTGCACAAGACCATTCATAACCCAAAAATCTAGGTTTTCATTTAAATTTGACGTTTTAGAGGCAAATGAGAGGAGGAGACATTTGGAGGTGATTTCCAAATGTGGAGAATGTCTAAAAAGGACAATTTTAGCCCAAGAAGTGGAAAACACAAAGAAATCATCGAAAAATCCATCAAATTTCAAGATCAAGCTTCTATGTCACAAGAAAATTCAATATAAGATAAGTAGGGAGATTTAGAATTATGAACCAATTATTTTCATTTCATTTTTCTTTCATTGTATCTTTGATTTCGTATTCGATCATATGTAACTAAATGTCCAGTTAGTGTTTAGGTTAGATGAAGCTTATGTTAATACTTTGACATGATTTGATTCTTTTATTAATGCAATTGGTTGTTTTATATATTATGATCTGATTATGCACTTTATTTATGTTCTAATAACCCAAGATATTAGATCATAATCTAATTTAATACATAGAGATTGAGAAATCCTTTTGTGAATATATCTACCGCAATTATAAGGAGTTGATTACATAATTGGCCAAGTTACAAGTTAGGTCAATCAAGCCATCTGCTGATAATTTCTAATGTTAAACAAATAAACCCTTCTATGTGAATACATCAAATTTTGCTTCAGGAAGATGCCAAACCAACTAGACATACACAATGTAGTATAAATCCTCCAATAATGAAAGTTGTGAAAAAAGAAGTTATTAAACTTTTTAATGTTAGAGTGATTTATCCTTTTTTTAACTGTAAGTAGGTAAGTTTGTTACAAATGGTTCCAAAGAAATATAGAATTACATTAGTAACAAATTAGGATGATAATTTGGTTCCATTTCATGTGCAAACTAGGTGGTGAGTTTGTATTGATTACAGGAAATTGAATTCTGCAACTAATAAAGACCACTTTGTCTTCCAATTATTGATCACATACTTGACAGACTAGCTGGACATGATTATTACTATTTTCTTAATGGATTTTCAGATTATTTTTAGATTTCCAATTGCAACAAAGGATTAAGAAAAGATGACTATCACATGCCCACTTATTACATTTGCTTATCAAAGGATGCTTTTTGGTTTGCGTAATGTTCATACCACTTTCCAAAAGTGAATGTTAAGCATATTTTCTAAGTACGTTGAGAAAATCATATAGGTTTTTATGGATGATTTTAGTGTCTATTGTTCTGCTTTTGAAATTACTTAGAGAATCTTACGCTTATTTTGGAACGATTAATTGAAACTAACCTTATGCTTAACTGGGAAAAATGTCATTTTATAGTCCATCAAGGTACATTTTAATGCATGTTTTGTCTTTTAAAGATATAGAGGTTGATAAGCCTAAGAATAATCTTATCTATGCTTTGAGTTTCCCTAAAAATGTGTAGAAAAATCTTTCTTTTGTTGAACATACAGGTTTCTACTATATGTTTACTAAAGATTTTTTGAAGATAACTTCCCTTTTATACAAATTATCATAGCAAGATGTTCCTTTTGAGTTTGATGACAAGTGCAAGGAGGCATTTGATAAGCTGAAGGAGCCCTAATGTCCCCACTATTAATTCAACCTCCAAGCTAGAGCCTCCCTTTTAAGACTATATGTTATGCTAGTGACTATGTAATATGGGCGATTTTAAGACAAAAAGTGGGAAAGGTTGCATATGCAATTTTGTATACTTTAAAAACTTTAAATTTAGCCCAATTGAACTTTTATATAATCAAAAAAGATCTTTTAACAGTTAAATTTTCTTTAGAAAAATTTGTCATATTTTTTGGGAACTAAAGTTATTGATTATTTAGGTCATAGAGCCTTACTTGCTCACCAAGAAAGAAACAAATTCAAGGCTAATTAGGTGGATTATCTTATTTTAGGAGTTTGATTTAGAAATAAGAGGCAAAGGGGGAAAAGAATGTTATCATTGATCACCTTAGTTGTTTGGTCCGAGAGGAAGATGATGTCCCTTTGAAAGAAACATTTTTAGATGAATAATTATTTTATACTAGTTTGACACCTCCATAGTATGTAAATATCATGAATTTTCTGTTTTCTAATAAAATGCCTACAAGTTTGTCAGAGGCTTAAAGGGAGAAGCTTAAGAGTGACGCCAACTACTATATGTAGGATGATCTCTATCTTTGGAGGCATTGTGCCAACCAAGTGATAAGAAGGTGTGTTTTTTATAATGAGATTTTTAATTTAAAATTTTGTCGCTCTTAGGTTATGGAGGGAACTTTAGAGCAAAAGGGGTCACCCATAAGGTATTATAGAGTGGTTTTTATTGTCCCTTATTATTTAAGGATGTATATATCTTTTGTAAGTCGTACGACAGGTGTCAAAAAACAGGTAACTTATCCTTTCGAAATCAAATATCATAAACTCCCATTCTTTTTTATGAAATCTTTTATATTTGGGGCGTTGATTTCATAGGATCATTCCCTTTATCTTTTGGTTGTTATTATATTTTACTTACATGTGATTATATTTCTAAATGGGATGAAGCTAAAGTCGCCGAGACTAATGATGCTAAAGTTATTGCAACTTTTGTTAAGCCTAACATCTTTTTTAGGTTTTAGATCTGAGATCAACCATAAGTGATAAAGGAACACATTTATATAACAGGTTGGTTGAAGTTTTATTTAGGAAATCCCATATCTTACACATAAGTATTGCACTTCCTACCTTTCCTAAACAAGTGGCCAAGCTAAGGTGTCTAATAAAGAAATCAAATTAATCATAAAGAAAACAATTTAACCTAGCAGGAATGATTTGAGCTTGAGATTGGAAGATGAATTTTGGGCTTATAGGACAACTTATAAAACACTAATTAGTGTGTCCCTATATAGATTAGTGTTTAGAAAGATGTGTCATATTCGTGTGGAGTTGCAGCATAAGGCATATTAGGCTATCAAGTGATGCAAGATGGATCTTGATGAAGTAGGAGTGTATAGAAATTTGAAATTACAAGAGGTTAAAGAGATGAGGAACAATTCTTATGAGAATGCGACAATCTATAAGGAAAAGACCAAAACTTTTCATGATAAGATGTCATAAAGTAAAACCTTTCTTATTGGTCTAAAAGTTCTTCTTTGTCATTCTAGACTTAAATTGTTTCCATATAAGTTACATTCTCAATGGTTTGTCCTTTTGTGGTTTTTTTTTTTTCCTTATGGTGCAATAGAGATTTAAAGTCTAAAATCAAGGAACACATTTAAGGTGAATAGTCATCACTTGAAGCCTTATTATAAAGGGCTTCAAGTGGAGAATGAGAAAAAGGCAATACTTAAAGACCTTTTTTTATACCATTTGATGAAGAAACATAGAGTCGAGCAAATGACAGTAAATAAATGAGCTATTTAAGAGGCAACCTAAATGGAGTTTTTTCTTTTTCTTCTGCATTTTTGCATTTTATTTTTATTGAATCCTCTTTCTCTCTCTCTCTCTTTAATATTTAATCTTATATTAGGGACAATGTAAAATTTAAATATAGGGGAGAGGAACTTGGTTCTTATATCTGTTTTTGAGAATCTTTTGCATGTTTTAACAAAAAAAGATATAAATAAAGAAAAGATAATAAAAGAAAAATTTTTCCTTAAATTTTCCTTTTTCCGTTGTTTCTAGTACTTTACAATTATAATTAGAGAGTTAATTAATCGAGGAAATTTATGGCAACTTGCACATGCATTCTTACTCTTAAATTGACACATCTATATCAATATTACTACCTTTGTTTCATATGTGACCTTCAGGACTTGTACCTCCTAACTTTGTCATGATATTCTGTTTAAGGTCACACTCTTATCACATGTATAAACATGAAAATGATATATTCATTATTTGTTTAATAAGCTACATTATCCGAACAGGCTACCTAATGACATGATTATTTTTCTATTATTAAGCCCCTTTAGGCTTTATTAGTCTTTACTTTTTATGTTAGTTACATTACAAGCCTTTAACTTAATAAAAAAATTTCTTACCCAAGCCTTAGAGTTAGTGGAGAATTAATATTCATGGTTATATAAGAGAATAAGTAAGGGGGTGCTCATCTATGTGAGTTTGTTATAATTGATGGAATGTGATTTACTTATATAGTTTATTTATATAATTTGTTTTTAATTTTTTTTTAATTTAATTAAAAAGAAAAAAAAGAAAAGGTGTAAAAGGGGAAGATCATTTGTTTTTTGAGTAATTGAAGTTAATCTTTCCTCCCGAAATTTGTAAGGAATGGTTGACTTCATTGTGATGTAAATACGGGGGAAGTTATAGTGAAAGGTAACTCTTTATGGTTATAATAGATTATTTATCATTATTCTTTTAGTTTATTTCTTTTATTTATTTTTTATTCATATGGTTTTTAATTTGAAGGCCTAAATCTAAGCTGTGGAACAAAATTTTGCATTCGTTATAGCTGACGGTACCTGGATTTGATTGGATGTTAATTTTTGCACTCAATGCTCTATTTACTGTTTTTTCTACTTTACTAGTTTTTATGGCTTTTGAACTACATAATCCAAATATTTCCTATATTAACCTTTAGCCCTATTACAACCTTGAAAAGTCTTTTGATTCATGTTATGCATGTGAATACTCAATGGTAGAGAACTGAAAAGATGTAAAAAGTCATGAGCTGTCTTGATCTTAGAAGGTGTTTGAATCTAAGTACAATTTTTTTTTCTAAACATAACTTATGAGAGTCAACCCCTAGATTGCTCAGTTTTTAAAGGGAATGGTTATTGATTGATTATAATCAAAACCTTAAATGATCAATTATTAATGTGGGTTTTGAAGGTTACTCGTCCTTTCATATGACTATCTTTTTTAAGAAATATGGTTAAAAAGGAAGTGTTTTGATTTTGATCTTCAGTTCTAACCGAGGATACCTAATAGTCAAACGTAGGGGAACTTGATAAGTTCCTAATTATTTATTTATTTATTCCCTAATGCTTAGTCATTAGTGTTTATTTTGTGTTTCAGATATTTATTTTTATTCGTATTTTAGTTTAGGTACAAGTTTGAGGAAAAAGATGCAAAACAAGCTAAATTTGGAGTTTTCTACAGTTTTACTACTGTTTGGTCTTATTTGCCATCATGGATCAAAGGAGATGAATTAGGCAGAAATTGTGATAAAAAGATGGAAAATTTGGAGTTATTTCGGAGGAACACACTCAAGTGAAGAAGAACGTGCCCGTATATTGTAAGTCACTCATATAGTTTTGCGAAGGACTATGTAAGTTAAAATAAGTGTTTACAACTTCAAAGAGATTGTTTTCCATATGAAAATATACATGTTTGTATAAGTTATGTACACAATTGTGTCCATTGTTCGTATAAGTCTCTAAAATTGTGTGTTTGTGCAATTTTGAAGAATTAATGCAAGAGTAAAGGGCATAGTTATGCATACGACTGTGTGGCTAACCATGTCCACTCTAGAAATCCCTATTATGAAGTATAAAAGGAAATTATAAAGACCAATTAAAGGGGATATATAGAAGGGACATTCATTCACGCCTTTTCTTCTTTTGGGGATGTGTGTTTTGAAGGGCTATAAGTGGTTGATTCTCTTCCTTCCAGTTTAAGAAAATTTCAAAGCCTGGTAACATGGTTTTGCATTAATCAATTATACTAATTTTGTTCCTATATCTCTTTTGAAATTGATTGTATTATCTTGCATTTAATATTTATGACTTATACATGATAGATTTAGATAAAGCCTACTAGATCATTCATGTGTAAATTTACTACTAAAATTATGATTGTCCGTAATTATGCTCAATCTTATTCATATGTGGCAAACTAATGATTGTGCATCATTAGGGATAACATATCACAAGTTAAACAATCTAGGCTTATATGATTATTGCTTAGATTAGCCTATTTTCCTAATTCTTAATGTTGTTATTGCATTAAATCTAGGGAGCTTGTTCTTAGTTGTCCGACTGTCAAATCTAATTAAACGACTTATTTTAATCTGTTAAGATGTGAGGGAAATTTATGTTTAATAGAGCTTGTTGTTAATCCACATTTAATAGTTTCAAGGTGATGGATGAAAGCAACATTACACTTAATTAGGCATGTTTATATGAAGGTTGAGATTGAACTGAGAATTAGGCTTATATCTGTTGATCACTCTTTGTGAATTTGATTTATTAAATTTAATTTGTTTTTATAATTTCATTTCATTAATTAAATTCTTCAACCCCTATCTTATTACTTTAATTAGTTCAATATAAAAATTAATCATGCATTCTCCATGGATCATATCCTTTCTTATCGTTGCTATAAGTTTAGTGGTAAAGATTTAAGTTTTAATTTTTTATATGTTCGACACACATAAATGATTTAGGTTCATTAAATTTTGTAGGTTTGGTATCTATTGAGATCAATATAATTAATTATGTCTCTCCTAAAAGTGGCTAGCTACCTCCTATTTCATACTAAGATGACCATGATACTTCCCTTGTGCCTATCTTAAAATTATATCCTAAAGTACTATTTCTATAATCGTAATTTCCTATAATATCACCATCATAAACTTGAACAAAAAAAGTTTTTTAACCTTTTTTCTATAACATATTCCAAAATTTTAGTTCCTTCTATTAATAAAAGATTCTATTAGCATCAAATAAACACATTTTTGTTATATTTTCCATTTATATACTAATTAAACTAATGTAATACGTTATGATTAATCTTTTATAGTTAAATACATTAAAAACATACACTTTTCTTATAATAAGTATTTTACACCTTTCCTTATTTGTTGAATTGCAAGTCAAACTTGGTAAGACTATTTAGAGGATTGCAACCTACGTTTGAAAATTGATCAAAGTTTTTTGCATATAATTCTATTGAGAAATAAGGATTTCATTACCATGTTATATGACTTCTATGCCAAAAAGAAATCCCTTATACCCAAATTAAACCTTTCAAATTTCACCATCATAGGCTTTTTAAACTCTTGAATTAAGATATTATCATTTGCAATAAAATAATATTATTTACATATAAAAAAATTGGCATTTTCCTCTCACCTCTAAATTTACAAAAAAGTTTATTCATTTTGTTATACCTTTCCTTGTAAAGTAAGCTTCAATGTGAATGTAATAGCAGTGACTGTCCTTTTGCATAAGATGAGATGATATAGATTAATTAGGTCACCTATAAAGATCCCTCACTTCTTTTCTACAACTTCAATTTCATTATCCATCATTTTTAGTCATTATAACTCTTTAACAACACTATTGAAAGTTATAGGATCATAATATGAAAGTAAGAAAAATATGAGATTTAAACTTTGTTTTAGTTGATTCTTGTAACCACTAAGGTCGTTCCTATTATTTTATAGGCCCTGGGTAAAGTAAAAAAATGGGCCCCTATTTTACCCTATTTTTGGGTTCTTATAAAGAATTAAAAGGAGCAAAATATGGGTCTTTTGTTGTTCTTTATAAGGTCAAGAGTGAGTCCCATTATATTTCATTTTATTTTTATAAAAGTAAAAATGGGCCTTATTTTATTGTTTATGAGGATGGGCCCTGAGCGGGTGCCTAAGTTGCCTTTGCCCAAGGCTGGCCATGGTAACCACATAGTCTACCATCTGTACATGCTTTCTCTAAACATAGTTAAAATATCATTAAGTTACTATAACAGCAATTTCTACTACTATTGGCGATATCTTAGTGGATATTGAAGCTTCATTTATCTCTAAAATATTTTACTATATAGGTTGTTGCACTCCTTCTTTAGCTTTACTCTAGAAAATGATTTTAGCAGGCAACTACTCATTCTAATTTTAAGTGCTCTTCGTACAAAAAAAAACAGCTCTATTGAATTGTAAATTTTATCATAAAAGAGGTACGCTTTTCATCCTTATTATTAAGCTTCTTCCTTTTCTCATTTAGGATATGTGCATAAATGATGAAGCTAAAAAAATTGAAGTAATTTATAATTGGTCTCTACCTACTTCATATCTCTTTGAGTGGTATTGTAAACACTTAATCTCATTTTTCTCGTATTCATATTTTTTAAAATAAAAAATAAAAATAACATAAAACAAAAAAGAAAAGGAAATAAATAAAAATGAATCTTTATTATTAATATTTTCATATTTGTATTAATTTTACCATATCCATTTAAATTGCCCTAATTTTAAAAAATTTTATTTGTAGTTTATGGAGTTTTAGGTTAATTTGAAGATATAATTGAAGTTTGGGTAGAGATTAAAAATTTTAGATTAAGGAAAATAAGAAATAAAACAAGGATTAAATTATAATTAAAAAGGGGTTGTTTTGACATGAATTCAAACTTTGAAGTAAACCTTTAGACAATACAGTGGGGAAACTACAAGTAGCTTAGAGAAATAAACAAATTGACATTATGTTCTACTCTAAACATTAAGGATGATAGGAAGTATGAAACGACAATGCTTGAGGGGGGATCCTATGATGATTAAATAATTCATCTTAACAAGGAAGAAATGAAATGGCATAATAAAAAAAAAGTAGGCTGATCAGATAAGAAGGTCTCAACGTGTACCCAAAAAGAATCCCAAGTATTTTCAAGATCATAAACTAAGGCAAAGTGCACGTATTTTTTAAAAGTTAGCAGAGGAATCAGTCAAGTAGTTATTTTTTGTTTTGAATTATCTGAATTGTTATTTCCTATTTTGTTGCAACTAGATGTCCATGATATAGATGTGAAAAACCTGATTATTAGACAGGCCCTATAATTAGGTAGTTTTTCATTTCTTTTTTGTATTTAAATAGCAGTAATTCAATGGAGACTGTAACCTTATTCCAATAATAAATTTTTGTGGTTTATTCTACCCCAAAATAGAATTTTATTCACTTGAGAAATCTTTCTTGTTATGACTAGGACCATTTAATAGGGGTATCAGAACCACACTAGATGACTACCAATAAAGAGTGGATAGAAAATTTAGAAGCTACTATCTAAGTCTAAGATCGTACAAGTCAATTTGAAGAAGCCATAAATATAAGGTTTCAGTAATTTTAGATTACCTTGAGCAAGACAACTAAAGCCTTACTTTCAAGGCAAGAACCTTGCTCTAGCCATGGTAATAGACTTGTTCTCAAATCACAAGTGAAGATTCATAAGAAAGTAATCACTCTTTATTCTCCTTTAAGCTAATAAAATTTGAGTTTCCTAAATACTTCAGAGATGATCGTACTGAATGGTTTACACGAGTAAAACAATTCTTTGAATTCCAAGGCATCATGGATTCACAGAAAGTATATTTTTCCTCTTACCATCTTGAAGGTGAAGCCAACCAATAATGGAGATAGCTGAAATGCACGCACAAGGATGACAAGAAGGAGATAACTTGGGAGATTTCTCAATTTGGCCCTACCAACTGTGAGGACTTTGATGAAGCCTTGTCAAAAATCAACCAAACTAGTTGTTGGGTAATTGAGTTCAAGGATGGACACAAAAGGCTCTTGTTGGAACATTCATAGGAGGTTTGAAAAACAAAATCGCTGATGAGATAAGGATGTTCAAGCCAAAAAACTTAAAGGAAGCTATCAGTCTTGCCAGGATGTGTCATGAACAATTAATCCATCAATGAAAATTTCAGTGGCCTTTTAACCACATTATTAACGAATCTTCTTCTCCAACAAAGTCTAAAGCAGCTATGCCATTGAAAAAGTTTTTCTAGGATGAAATGTAGAAAAGAAGGCGGAAGGATTGTGCTTCTTTTTAATTACAGAGGAAAGAAAACAAATACAAAAAAACTATTACAGTACTCTGCGATATAAATCTCCTTGCATGTCCTTTTGGACCAGCTCCCTAATTACAAATAGAGGTTCTTGGAGAACATGTAGTCCTAGACTTGATAGTAAGGCTAAAGTAGCCAGTCTGTCAGCACTCTGATTCCCTTCGCGATAGATATGTTGAATGCGAATATCCTAATCGCGACGCAGTAAAGCATTGATACCCTGCACCAAAAAAGACCGTCAATTAATATGAGTTTGGTGGAAGAAAGGATATTGATAACCTCTAGTGAATCCACTTCTACGATGACATGATGATATCTGATTTCCCATGCCAAGCTGAGCCTAGAATGTAACCCCCAGAGTTTAGCAGTTAGTAGTGAGCATTCGCCAATATTCTGTTAGAACCCATCACACCATAGACCTTAGGAATCCTAAAATAAACCGCCCGCAGTAGCACTGTTTGACTCGAGCTGAACTGCACCATCGATGTTTAATTTTATCCATCCCTCTGTCGGGGGAGTCCTACGGATTGGCTTACCCAAAAGTAAACCTTGTGCCTTACCCACTTGGCAAGCTATGCCATGAGCCATCTCTATCCAATCAACATAGTCCAAAACTATTTTGTAGCCCACTTCCGGCCAAATAATTCCCTCCTCAAAGATACTCATATTACGCAATTGCCATAAATACCAACAAGAGACCTCGTAGAGAGTCGTCCACTCCCTTTACTGTATTTATAGCTACTTTGCAAGGTTAGATTCCACCATTTAACCACATCCTGTTAGAAGAAATTACTGTCGACCACTTAAGGGGGAAACTGGAGCCAAAAGGAAGAGACCCTAGTACAATCCCGAAGAGTATGTAAGGTGGTCTCTTCGTTTCCACAAAACTGGCAACTACTATTAGTTGTGATGCGATGAGCGACACGCTATTGGTTGGTCAGCAGCTTTTGTTTAGCAAGAAGCCAAAGGAAAGATCTAATCCACTGTGGCCCCAGCCATTTCCATACCAACTCCCAATTCTTGTTACAATCCTACGGAATAATATCTTCAATTAAGTCATACGCGGAGGCAACCGTAAACCCTCCATGCTTAGTGGGGCCCCACATGACTCTGTCCTCTCCCAGGCCTTCTGACGGGACCGAGAGTGTCGCCATATCTAGACAAACTGTTATGGGAAGAAAATGTTGGAACAAGTACCATTTCCAGTTCCCCAATTTGTCCACGAAATCTGTAACTTTGTTATGCAATAAACTTTCAGAAATGTAGGATGTTGTCATAAAATTAGAGGGAACCAATCAGCCAGCCAAGAATCCAACCAAAAGTTGATCCGTCAGCCATGACCGATTTTCCATCTATGTCTTTGGTGGACAAAGTGCTATATAACTAATATCCCCAGCCAAATGACCGAGGCCCCTTTCTGATCCAGTGTTTGAGTGATGTGATTACCATCAAACCAATATTTGGCCTGAAGAAACTGTACCCATAAGGTGGACGGTCTAGTGAGTAAATCCTAGCCCAACTTTACAAGTAAGGCTTCATTGGAGGAGCGAATTCATTTAATCCCAAGGCCCCTGACATTTTTTGGTCTACAGACAGCCTCCCAGTTAACTAAATGCAGTTTGCGATGACCATCCTTAGAGCCCCAGATAAAATCCCTCATTAATCGTTCCAAATCCTTGCAGAATTGTCTAGGTCATAGATATCGAGGACCCCAACTTTTAATCTTAGATGACATCAATAAAGGTTTAGACAAGGAGTCGATTGATGATTCCCTAGTCATCCTACAAAATGATACAGGGAATAGAAAAAATTAGACAAACTGAAGTGGTGGTGTTGATTGATAGTGGGTCAACACACAATTTCATTTATAAAAAAATAGTTAATCTATTGTTGCTGCTTGTGGTTCCAATAAGTCATTTGATGCGAAGGTGGCAAATGGAGGACCCTTAAGATGTCAAAGGAGATTTTAAAAAGTTCCAATCTTGCTCCAAAGTATATTTTTCTCCTTAACCTTTTATGCTTTACCACTTCTTGGGCTGAATTTGGTACTAAGAATACACTTGTTAGAACACTTGGAAACAGTGACTTACAATTAGAAACAACTCACTATGGAGTTTCAATAGGGTAATAAAATTGCAAGGCATAAATTCTTCAGTTATACAACCAGAGGTTGTACAAACCATCACTAAGGAAGCACGATGTAAAGGATCCATGTTTGTCGTATGTCTCCAAACCACAGACAATTTAAATTTGCGTGAAAATCATCCTGGGATATTAAAATTGCTAGCTGCATTTGATAATTTATTTTAAGAGCCCACATATCTACCACCACTAAGAGAAATTGAACACCAAATCAACGTGAAGGAAGGGACTAAGCCTATCAATGTTTGTCCACAAGTATGCCTATTTTCTAAAAGCTTAAATAGAAAAACAAGTGCAAGACATGGTAAAATTGGGGCTAATAAAACCTATTACAATTCCATTTTTCTCACCTATTTTGTTAGTTTTAAAAAAAGATGATATATAACATTTTTGCACCAATTATCGAGCACTTAACGTTCTAACTATTAAAGACCAATTTCTGATTCCAATGATCGATGACATGATTGACGAACTTCATGAAGCTGCTTTCTTTACCAAACTTGACTTTCGAATGGGATTCCATTAGGTATGAATGCACTCCCCAGACACTCATAAGACTACATTCCGAACTCGTGATAGTCATTATGAGTATTTAGTTATGCCCTTTGGGCTTTGTAATGCACCATCCACTTTTCAAACAATTATGAACTCCATTTTTTGCCCCTATTTAAGAAAATTCATGTTAGTCTTTTTGGATGACATTCTTCTATATAGCCCCAATTGAACCATGCATCTTTAACATGCTCAAAAATCTTTTGAAATATTAATGCACCACCAAATTTTTTCTTAAGAAAAATAAATATGATTTTGGCAAACAAGAGTTGGAATACTTGGAACATATTATGAATGCATAGGGCGTTAAGGTGGATCAGAAGAAATTTAAAATTATGCTCCAATAGCCTCGACCTACTAATGTCTCTGAGTTACGTAGATTTCTAGGCCTAATAGGTTACTATCTTAAGTTCGTTTGCAACTATGACATCATTGCTTAACCTCTCACCAATCTACTAAAAAAGGGGCAATTTGGGTGGTTTGATGATGCTGAAACAACCTTTCAGACTCTCAAGGAGGCTATAACAACAACACCTACCTTGGCTATGCCAAACTTCAATAAACCTTTTGTCATTCAATCAGATGCATCTGGAGATGATATTGGAGCAATTCCCACACAAAAAGGGAGACCGATTGCATTCATGAGTTAGTCCTTAGGTGACACCAAGCAATCATAGTCAATTTATGACAAGGAAATGTTGGCTATTCTAACCTCAATTAAAATATGGAGGTCGTACTTATAGGGATGAAAATTCTTCATCAAAACTGATCAATGCAATCTTAACTATCTACTGGAGTAGCTCATTATGACATTAAATCAATAAAAATGGGTGCCTAAATTACTTGACTATGACTATGAGATTATGTATAAACTAGGCCCAGAGGACAATGCAGTAGATGCCTTATCAAGAGTGGTAGGTAATCCAAGCCTTAATGCTCTATTTGTATCTCAAACTTCACCATGGGATAAAATCAAAGAAGAAGCTTGTGACCATCCTTATATTCAGAGAATAAGCCAATTAGCCACTACTAATCTAGGCCATCCTTACTCTTGGTGCAATGGATTAGTTTGCTACAAAATTTGAGTAGTGGTTCCTCTTAACATTAGTGTCATTTAGCAACACTTACGAGAGTTTCATGACTCTTCTTTACACTGGCCCAACAATTTTACTTGCTATCCATGTTTCAAATAATTAAAGAATATGTGACATCTTGTGATGTTTGCTAATGGATGAAGTATGAAACTCTGTCACCAGCAGGACTGTGACAACCACTTCCCATCCCACACCAAGTTTAGGAAGATATCACTATATATTTCATTGATGCTTTTCCTCTATCTAGTGGTAAAAATTCAATCCTCATTATGAAGGATAGATTAAGCAAATCAACCTATTTCTTGGCCTTATCTCATCCTTTACCACAAAAATAGTAGCTAGAAAATTTGTTGATGGAGTTATCAACCTGCATGGATTGCCAAAGTCAATCACTAGTGACCAAGATCCCATTTTTATCAACAAATTTTAGTAAGAGTTCTTTAAATGTCTGAAACAAAATTAAACATAAGTTCAGCATACCACCCTCAAATGGATGGATAATCCAAGGTAGTCACCTAGAAAATGGTACGCTCTTTTACCTTCAGAATAATTTTAGTATAATAAAACTTATCATACCTTTACAAGCATGTCTCCTTTCCAAACCTTATATGGATAACCACCACCAATAATTCCTCAATATTTAGATGGAAGATGCCTTATGAATGAACTAAACAAGAGGCTTCTTTCTCAAGATAATTTGTTGAAGCAACTCAAGATTAACTTTCATGCATCAACAATAGAATGAGGCAACTATTTGACTCCAAACGTCGTGGTATTCAGTTCCATGTTAGAGATTTGGTTGTTCCTTCAACCAAGGCTTCTCCATTTAACCACTTTATAAGCATTATTAATCTACACTCCTACTCTCTTAGCCACATGTTAAAATTAACTCCTTTTCTCCCAATCCTATTGTAGCCTTCTTTATTCTATAATCTAGCTTCTGTAAGTAAAAGCTAGAGCTAGGTGGTTAGGGATAGCTCCTCAAAGTGACCAATTAAGATTCATATTCCCAATGCCAATTAAAAGTATCATATTTAAACTACCTTTTGAAGAGTTAGTGTAAGGGAAAAAAACATGGTCTAAAGCGTTGATTGGAGAAAAGACTAGCCTTTCTAATACTAAAAAATAGGTATTAACAAATTAGAGGATGCATAGACTTGAAAAGGTGCTCATAAATAAAGATGGTTATTTCCTTTTAATATTTATAAGAGAAGCTTAAATGTTGAAATTTGTGAAATTTGGGGAAATTAGGGCCATGACATATACAAAAGAAACCTTTATTTCTTTTGAAATAGAAACCAAGTATAAATTTAAGGAATAAAAAGCTAAAGAATGTCTCCATTTAGGTGAAATTGTACAATATTCCTTTGAACTATTAATCCTCAATTGACTTTAGTTACCATGCCAATTTAATTAGAAAATCTCTCTATCTATATAAACAAACAACAATAACGAAAAAAGTTTTTATACTTAATTATTCCTTTGTAATGTATCTTCCCCTTTAGAGTACTCAATTTTTTGTAAACTAAGCTAAAGCTATAAACCTAGAACTCATTATAATGTAGCTATAGCTTTGTCTATAATCAATATAATATTCATTTTTAAAAAAAACTATATTTCCTATTTAGTTTCCTAGCTTTATTTTGTTGTTACATTAGTGAAGTTGGTTTATTGAACTTATGTTATCAATAACATAGTCTTAGCTTGGTTATAACTTGCATCCATCCTTAAAGATTTTATCATACCATTTATTTCATCTTTTTTTAAAAAGGTATAGAATTGTATTAATAAAAAGAAGTCTCACGTAAAAATCACGACAAAGTAACGATGACATTTAAGGGAACAATACATTCGATAAAAAATGGAGCATTGGACCAAAGGATGGGTAAGTGTAGATTGCATCTTACTCCATTCACCAAACCCACCCAAATTAGGGATTGGGTAGAGGATGTTTCTAGAAAGAGATCCGCTAGACGATGTTTGATCTCTATAGTTTCATGTTGTTCATTCTCACTACTCATGGATCAGAATCAGTTCTCCTCTTGTATGGACCATCAGTCTTGCTTAGCGCTTATATTCGTGCTCTACACTTCAAAGGGGAAGAACTCTATAATCTATTTACGGATTATAAAGACCTTCACTTCTTCTTCTTTAGGTACTTTCTTACAAAAAAGTTTATAGATCTACTCTATCATGAGATTATTTGTCCCTTCTGTATTTAATTGATTCTCCACGATACAGCTAGATTAGGGTAGACTCTTTCAGACTTTAGGGTATGTAGGAGATTCTGTATAATTCCATCAATTGAAAAAGATAAATCCTTATTTTAGAGGGTGCAATATTTTGAAAACATCTGATATTTCACTCTCTCCAAGTCTCCTTAATTGAGGAGGTGAAGGAGATGATATATATCTATTTGTTATAGTTAAGAACATGGTTGGTTTAAATTCAGAAGCCAATCAATGCTTCCATGAAGGTGTTACCTGTATTACAGTCAAAACACAAATCTTGAATCTTCTCCCATATAAAATGGGACAAAGGACATAGGAAAAATAGGTGATTCCTTGATTCTTCCTTTAGACAGAGGACACAAGTACAATTGGAAGAAATTTAGTGCATTCTATCCATTGTACTTAGTTTATTTAGCATAACAAGTAGCTAGGCATTAGTGACTTGTGCCAAATAATAGGAAACCATATTTAGCTTAGATTATTCTGATTCTGCCAACTTCTAAATTTTGCAATGCTAAAAATGTTTGGAGATAGAGTGATACATTGGAATGTGTCATCTCTTCCTATGTTAGTATAATAATTGGGAATGAGCTGCTGCAAATCTGAGGGGATATTCCATTTGTTGGACCCCGATTCTTTTCCTACTAATAAGCATGTGATTAGTCTATGTTGAGGTTTAATTTGATTAATTTGTTATGGTTAGGTATTAATTAGAATGTCTTTGGGTGTAGAAATTTTTTTTAAGATTGATGGATTAAAAGGAGAAATTTAGATTAAGTTAGAAAAGCTTATGGTGTTAGTTAAAATTGAAAGAACAAGATCATGTAAGGACATTTTAGGAAGAACACTTAAGTTCTTAGAAGTTAAGGCTTATAAGGAGGGGCAATTGAGTCTTTTTAACTTCTTGTAAGTGAAAGAATGAGAGAAGGCTAGGGAGATTGTCGTGAATGAGAGAAGAAGAACAAAATTTTATAAGACAAAGAAGGGTGAGTTTCGGTGGAGAGAAGAAGAGAAGAAGTGAAGAAGAAAAGTTAGGGTTTCACCTTCCATTGTCTTTGGAAAGGTGTTTGGAGAGTTTATCAAGAAGGAAAGTGAAAGAGGAAGATTAAATCTTCCATTAGAGGCAAGAAGCAAAATTCGTGGGTGAATCTTTAAGGTAAGTATTTTCGGATTTTTGAAGGTCTTAGGTTTAAATGGCTTAGGGAAAGGCATGGGTATGCTTGTTCTAGGATATTTTTCATGCTTGTATTTCCCTAGGGTTCCAATTTCGAATTTCTAGTAATTTGGGTTTTATTGTGTCTTGAAGAAGAACAAAAGAGGCAAGAGGAGCTAGTGGAAGGGGCATTTGATCAAGCATAAGGCAAAGGATTTTAAGGTGGGTGACATTTTAATAATTGAG
>JAOTAY010000007.1:8672981-8699682 GCA_025629805.1 Erythroxylum baracoense | reverse complement strand
AAATATACCGGGAAATGTCATGAATGCATGTACAGTCATTTACATGTGCAAAATTTACTATTCACTTATATGTGTATCATGAACATGTCAAGACAATTCTAAGCACTTATACATTATTCCAAATGACTATTTTACCCTTCCTATTGGTGATAGGATGTTACAATAACTTTGGTATACTTGTTTTTGTGATCTTACTTGAGTGAATACATCAATGATGGTTCACTCACTGAGTTCGCAAACTCATCAAAATTGCAACATTGTTTTTTAGGTTCAAAGGAGTTCTAACTGCTAAGGTGATATAGTAGAAGTCTAGTACTTGCATTTTAGGGACGTGAATGGCTCAAAGGTCTAATTAGCTAAATCTGAGGAGTCTAGTTAGAGTCTTGTGTGTTAGCATCCCATTTCATGTTATATTTTTGGTACTAAGATTGAACTCAAACAAATGTTGTGTAATGTATATATGGATTGTGAATTGTAATGACATGTGACTTTTATGTTTGTGAATGAAATGGGAAGGAATGAACATTTAGAATGCTTATGATATATTTGATGCCTTTAACGAGTTAGTTTGATTGTCTTAATGTACTAGTTTCATAGAGTATGTTCTTGAATATCCTCTTATATGTTCGAGCTTATTCTCTATGGGAGTGTATGTTACATAGGGGAGCTTAAAGAGTCTGACTTAGTATCTAGGAAGAACTTGGAGTAAATAAAAGTCAAAACCTTCAACTAATCTTGATCAAAGTAAGTATTACCATTAATATATAAGATACCAAAAATTTTATTAGTAATTTTTTTAGATAGATCTATAAAAGAATGAAGAATTGGAGTCCCCCTACCTAGGCAAGGAAATTCTTGTTTTTTATCTCTGTAATGAGTTATAATAATATAAAGTAGAGAGATGGGAGATGAGCTTCGATTTTTCTCTCTATCCATTTAGAGGATCAACATATAATGCACTCTAAGCATACTTACGTTTTTCCTTATTTCTCTCTATTTCCTTAAGCAAATCATTCTTGAAATGATGCCTTCGAAGCTTATTTAAGTCCTCTTTAATTCTTTTCAAACTGGTGAGTAATTTGTAAGTTTAAAATTTACCAATAAACTGTTCAGTCCCTTGATAACCAAGTTCTCATATCCCTTCAGTTTAGTAAGGAAATTAAAAAATATAAAGGGAGTTCTAAGTTGTCTTACATGGGAGTCCATTCTAATCTCAAGGTGTCAGTGATAAGATATGCTTAAAGATTTGAAAAACCCTAAGCTATTAAGAAAATTTTCCACCCATTTATAATTCATCAATCCCTTATTGATTTTTTTCGTGATTAGGTATTGTCCCTCTTACTTATTAAATCAAGTAAACATATTACCTATATAGGTAAGGTCAACTAGTCTAGCATTATTTAGGCATTCTTTGAGCTCCTCATTTATTTTTCCTATTTTATTTCCTGGACCATCAGCTTCATTTTTATACAATATGCAATTGAAGTCTCCCAAAGAAGTCTAGGGACTGGATAAAACTTAGATATCATTTTGTTGATGTGTTCTCTAAAATATGAAATTTGAAACATAAGCAAATGTAACATTTTTTTCCTATAGTAGAAGTGAATAAACGTCCATATGGATAAATTGGTCTAATTGTTTTGTTGTGAGGGCATCAAGTACTTTTGGATTATAGGTTATGATGATTCTCCCCAGATGATGGTGTGCATGGTTAGATATAATTTTCCATTTGCTTCCAAAAAGAAAACCATAACCCTTTGTTAAAAGCATCCTCCACAATCTTAAATTTGTGGAAGTTGAGGAGGGAGGAAAAACAAAAGAGGAAGTGTCATATATGTTTAATGGTTCTAAACAGCCAGGATCTTAGATATGGGAAAGATTGCTGGGCTTTGAAATTGAGAGAGGTTGAGGATGGGGAGGTCTTAGAAGGTCTATGGAATATGATTCTTAGCTTTGGTAAGCCAAGTTTTTATTTTAGGTGGTTGGTCTAGTTTTCAGGGATAAGAGATTGAAATTTTTGTTGGTTTGATCTCTCCTACCTCACCTAAGCTGAGAACCGTAAGAGAATCAGGAAGTTTTGTTAATCTATCAACCTTAACACAACTCTCTTAATTCCCTACTATTTTCTCATCCAATCTAAGTGGTTTACCAACGGTACTTGCTAGATAGCTCAACCCCACTATTTTCTAGTATTCTAGTGGTATGGTGTGAAAGCATATCCAAAGTGGAATGGTCCTAAGGGAAGCCTTATCCAGTCACATTCCTACTCTCCATCTTTTAATAAACATAGGTTTCCCTCTCTAATGCCATAGTCCATGTTCCATAACCTGTTTTAATCTAGTATTGTCTCTAACTTTAAACAGAAAGTAGTCATCTTTATTAACTGAGACCGTCTTCAGTAACCATGTTTTAATAGAGGGAAAGGGATCTTTTATCTAAGAAAAAGCAACTAATGTTGTGTTCCATTTAACTACTCCAGTTTGAAGTATCTTCAAAGGAGAATAGGTGATCAAGGAGGGGGATTTGAAGATAAATGGGGTAAGTTTAAGCTTAACCAAAGGGTCTCCATCACTCACCACCTGGTTCTAAGCTTTAGGTGTGTAGGTATAGAAGGGGGCAGTGGTGAGGGACTAGTTGGTTTAGTGGGGAGGGAAGGGAAAATAGTGGGAGAGGAGAGTAATGGAGGTATTTTCTAAGAAATAAAGGTTTTTATAGCAAGGGATTTAGGTATATTTGAACAAGCTAGAGTTAAAGGTGGTAATGGTAAAAGACTCAAAGAAGAAGGTAGATTATAGGAGGTCTAAAAGGAGGAAGAAGGGTCAATATTGTAGAGTAATGGATAGATACCTTAACAAAAATGATAAAGATCAGTCTTAAAAGGAACAATAGGAAATTTAATTTCCAAAGAGGGAAGTTAAAGTCAATGGGGTATGGAAAATCTTATAGAGAGGTTAGACCCTCTCTTACTAGAAATCTAGCTTCAAGTATGTTAAATTTGATCATGTCCATTCATGCTAATTAGTAATTTATTTATAATTGATATTTGAAAACATCGTTTCAAATCTCAATTCACTCTAGCTAGAGAATTTCTGAAATTACTATTAATTAAGAATAGTAGAACATTCTCCATAATTACTTTAGAATGCAAATCCTTTATTGACTTACTCATTTATCTCCATATAGTCCGTACTATATCTAAGTTCTAATGACTAAGCTCTTTTAAATAGAATAGGTCATAGATAGCTTCAAAATATAGTAGTTCTCATATGAGATACCTTTGTAATATCAAATCTAAAGATCAATTATAACACCATCATAATAGCAAAATTAGTAAACACATAAGTAATATTCTATTTAGGATCCTCCTAATCAGGAAAATTCAGGGAACTTATTTTCTAATAATAACCTACACATTTATTACTATCTTCATACTTTAATTTATGAGATTAATTAATTTTTTAACAAAAATAAATTTATTTTATGCTAGTTTTACTATTCTATCAATATCTTGTCTTGATAAAACTATAACTAAGAATAATTTAGGAATAATACATAAATGCAAATTAAATCTTATGATTATAATCTCATCATAATTTCAATTGCACAATAATTATTGCAAGGATTTTACCTTTACTATCAAAACATCAAATATAATTGACAAAAATACATAAAGATAAGGAAAAAATTTATTAATTAAAATAATAATGTCATACATTAAATTGCAACCAACCAATTGGTTGTAATAGCATAAAATAACAATATTTGCCACCATAAATATTGCAACTCATCACCACATTGTCACTTACTAATTTTAGCTTGAACCTCATATTCACCCACTAGTAATATTCATAGCTATGTTCTCGATTAGCCCTAGCAATTCTTTAGTAATTTTAAAGCTAGTGGTCTCACTCAAAGATGAATCAATCATCTATTTAGATGGACAACTCAATACACTATGAAATGTTTACATTATAATCCTAAATCAAGTCTATAATATAGGCACTTTCTTGATAACTTCTTCCATCTCTCTTAGGTATTATACAACGTCTCACTCTCTAATTGTTGAAAGGAGAAGATGTCATTCCTAAGTTTGGTTGATCATAGTAAAGGAAAATATATGGCTAAAACTTTTCGACAAGACCATTCCAAGTGTTAAATCGATCAACGACATAACAATTTCAATCACAATTTAGCTTTGTCCCTTAATGTTAAAAGGAACAACCTCAACTGAATTGCATCCTCTGAATCTCCATTAATCTTGAAAATATCACAAATATGCAAAAAGTTAGTGATGTGTGCATTTAGATCCTCATTTGGTAAGCCATTAAACTACTTAATTTTTTAAACCATATGAATCATGTCGGGCTTGATCTTAAGATTGTTGGCCTCCACTCTTAGCATAATAATGCTAGTTATGTCCCCATAAGTGTTGGTCTGGCGTAATCTCCTATAGTATGTTGTCCTTCCTATCCTGCCATTATGTTTGGTAGTTGTAATTTCAAATACATAAATTTTAAAATTCATCTAACAAACACAAGATCAAGAAAGAAAGTTATAAAATAAATAAATAAGCAAATAAAACGAATTTTGATTAGATTAATAACAAAAATAAAGTGTCATTTATATCCTAGTCCTCAGTAATGACGTCAAAAACTTGATTGTAAATTTTTCAAATGTACTAAAGATAAAGTCAAGTACACCTATCATTCTTATAGTATAGTCCAGTGAATACGAGAGTGTTGATCTCACAAAGACTATAAGAACTAGCAATAATCATGTTTATGTTATCTAGTTTACAAATTAATGTTGATTTAAAGGAAAAGATTACATAAACTGAAATAACTAATATAAGAAAAACAAAGCAATAAAAAGGAATGGAATAACCAAATGATAATTAAGATCAAGATGTAGAATATTTATTTTGATTCAATTAATAACCTTAGTTTTTTGGACCAGTAGAAATTCCAAAGTAAAAACCATATTCTTTGTCAAGAAGTACAACCTCTATCCTTGATTGATTGAAATATCTTTATAATCAAAATCCATAAGAATGAATTAACTTTCTATATAAATTCTTATGATAGATTCAAACCTAACGTGAAAGATGTATGTGATCCTATCTATAGGATTCTAAGTAACTCTTATTATTCATGCCACAATCTATTCACACATATGATTTCTCAATCCCCTTATACGAAATCTAAAATTGAACAAAAATGTTGGCAAGCTTCAATTCTCAATAGAATATCGATGTTCTATACTTATATGTCAATAGAATTTCCTTCTTTTCTCTTTTAGTTGCTCCATTCTTATGTCAAGATTCTCCAATTTGTCTCCTTAATAATGTGTTTCCATCTTATTCTTAATTGAAAGAAGAGTATAATGTTAGTTTTACTTCACCGTTGAAGGAATAGCGCTATTAAGCTTGCCTTGATCCTTCGAAAAAGACAACGATCTTCTCTCCACACATTAAAGATAAGTGATGATGGATTGAAATTCTTGAGAGGTTGGGGAGTAGACGTAGGTTAAAGAGAACCAAACCATTATCAATTGTTTGTACAATCTCTTACCCATACTATTTTAATTACTTGGTTATTAAAATAGTATTTGATTACTCTTGAAACTCTCCCCTCTTGATTTCCCTCTATCAATTATTAAATTACTAAGATAAAGCTTTTTATAGATTTATATTCTTGATAAATATTTACAAATTATTTTTAAAAAATTATTATGCCTTTATCATATGGATTGGATACATTCAGATGAATATATTATGTATTAATCATTCTACTTCAAATGAGAAAAAGGAAAGAAACTAAAAACATTTAATTATCCAATATATTTATGATTTCAGTGTTGAATGTTACTAAGATGCCAACTTGTACGAACCCTCAACGAAGGCAGCCTCTTTATTAACTGGAAACATTGCTTCTTTACGGATGAAACAAAACCATTTTGGATGGATCGCAAGTTCTTTTGTATCTTAAACTTAAAAGCTTTTACTATTGATCATAACAAATGAAGGTGTAATTAAGTTGGCCTCAATACCAGCTTACAGACTTTGGAATTTCATGTTTCTGTTTATTCAACACAACTGTAAACACTTTAATAATCGGGAGCATTATAAACACAGAATTCGGCAAGTTACATCTCTGCAATCCTGACCTGTTCTTGAAGAGTCTCGTAAAGGGTCTCCACAAGATTGAGCAAGAAACCATCTGAACCATGTTTTGCCAACAATGAAACAGCTACAGGAAGATTATCATGCATCCCTAGAGGTATAGATACCTGTACAAAAATACAATAGTCAGAAAAAGCAACAGTTTAAAGCATGTGTCAATGAAGGTGCAAGTCTCCACAACAAAAGAGCAAGAGGACCTGGCAGAATCCTGATACCCCTGCAATGGACAACAAACTAAAAGCCTTGGCACGGAAAACTTCCAGTTTGCTCGGATCTGTTTGTAATTTTGGCGGAGGACCTGGAACAGTAGGGATAGCAAGAACACCAGAAGCCTGCAGAGAAATCGCTTTGACATTATTCAAGTTACAAATTAAGCGAATGCATCAGAGAGAACACCTGTGACTGCTAAGATTTTAGATATTAATAGATTTTGGATCCGTAACAGTCCAGAATATAGAGCTTATGTCAGAATCACACAGGTCCGTTGTAAGTTGAGGGCAAGTGAATCAATTCATGTCCCTGCTTCAGCAAGAATATGCGTTATCAGGATGAAGATTATCTATCTCTTAATGAAGTGTTTTCTTCAGAGCAGGAGAGCATCTTTGCACCATCCAAAACCATAAAAGTTCAAGTTTGTTGGTTGTCGTGGCAAAATAAGTTTTTTCCTTACAAGAATGTTTACGTCTATATCAAACATAATGCTATAAAACACACAAATAATTTGCAACCTACAACAATATTGTCCTGGGTATCATCTTCGGTAGAAAAAATTTTTTAATTTAGAGCATTGAGAGAGAGAGAGAGAGAGAGAGAGATAAATACCCCAAGAAGATCTGTTAGAGCATCACGTAACTCTGACTTCACAGTGTGACAAATATCATTGTCTTCCCCTGTTGCTGTAACAGCTTCCCACACTCGTTCAGATATTCCCGGACCCAAATCAGGCTTGATTCTAGTGACCCACTCCCCATGGTTAACTTTGAATTCGTACCTATAGTTCAAATTGTTCAGGAGTCAGTAACTTTAAGCATCAGCCTTTCCATTTGACACCACAGCCAAGATCCTCAATATCAATCAACTTAAGAAATCTTCCCAACCTTTGAAGTGATCGCATGGCAGTTGAGAGGGCTGCCAAGGATGGAATATTGTGTTGTTGAACCTTCAATTCTTTGCTCATGAAATGATTCAAACTAGGAACCCTATCCTCAACATAGTCTCCAAGATTTATGTGCTTCACAATGTCATCTGTATCATAAAATACATCCCACTCAAGGAATGGTGCGGATAGAAATGACAAGCAAGTGATACTACAATGCATTTGAGGGATGAAATAAAGAATTTAACACTCTGCCGGATATGGCGTTTCTTCTTAGCCAAGATTAATCTCTAAATTATATTGTTCACAGGGAAGATTGAACAAGTGACCACAATAAGGTTGATACAATTATTCATTAATCAGTCTACTCTGAATAATTTGAAGTCAAACTAATGTTTCCAGCCTTCCACAGTTCTAACTTTAAAATTTTAACAGTGACAGAAGTAACCTACCTCCAATTAACTTCTTCACTGATTTGACAAGAACTTGACTAAGTCGATCATCTGGAATGCTTGAAAGCTGGAAACAATCTTCTGCAATAATTATCTGAATTGGTTGGGGAGGACTCACATCAGGTACCTGAAGTAGAGTTTGACCAACTCGATTGAAAATCACAGGATCTCTAGCAAACCATCCTGCAAGAGAATTTGCCCCAGGAAAATAAATATTTGAGTAAAATGGAAACTGAAAGTCCCAACTGTTGTGTGACCACTGTTTATAAATTAATTAAGAACATAAAAATTTATCTGCAAAACATTGTTGAAAATCTCAAACAAATGAAAAGTATTAGTATGCCATATCATTTTCAGAGCATGGCACCAAGGTGATGTTATTTTCATATTTTGTTCTCAATATCATAGAATGCTACTAGCTAACTATATAAATGCTTAATGAATTAAGATGGTAGAACACACAAGAATTTGCATTGCATTTCAGGGGTAAGATAACATTTAACAATTGAATAACGAATTGGTTTAAAAGTCTCTTTATCTGCATCAACATGTCGTACCAATGCCACCAATCATTTATTTCCAGTTCCATACCTACAGTGTCAAAACTCTGTGCCATGGGAATAACTCCTACAGTTGAGATTGCACCATGCGAAGGTCGAAATCCGAGAATTCCGCAATATGATGCAGGAACTCTAACACTTCCTCCAGTATCAGTTCCTGTGGTATAGAGGACATTTTGCTTCTAATGTGTTATTATAGATCAACAATATTAACATCTCAAATAGAATGTATACCCAAGGAGAAATCTACTAGTGCTGCCCCTACTGCAACAGCAGACCCACTGGAAGATCCTCCGGGAACATATTCTGGAGCACATGGATTTCTAGGCGTGCCATAATGTTTATTTTCTCCATTGATGCTGCCACAATTATCAATAGTTGAGTTGTCAAGGAAATTGAATGAACAAGGATGTTGAATAAGCATTTTACCATGCAACGATAAAATAGTTGGTGACATGGCCCCCATTCGGTATGGAATCAGATTTTTCATAAGATTGAAATTCTTAAAGCGCATAATTCCGACCATTAAAAATATTCAAACTGTTTCTTCCTCCTGTTGTCCATATACATGTCAAAAGAATTCAGCAAAATTGCTATACCCATCTAAACCTAGATTACAATTGCAATAGCCCTTTGCACGTACATTGCAGCACATGGATCTACAATTTTTAGAATTTCTGGGCGTGGAATTTTGTTTATTGTAGCTAACAATTTCAGAAATGAGCATAACTTGTAGTAATGGAGGTAATGACTCTTTAAAACTTTGATAAGCATAAACAAAGTAAGCTTTAAATGAAAACAACCTCAAGGTTAGATTGAGAAATTCAACTCCAGAAAATCTTCATATATATTCGATACAGTCCTTGTTTCGCATCACTTTGAAAGCACTATGACTTCAAAATGTGAACAGGAAAAGATTTCAGAGGTTTTTGGGTTCTCACCTGTATGCCATTTCATCCATGATAGTCTTACCGATACATGATGCACCTCCTCTCAAGACATCCAGAACAGATGGAGCAGTTGATGTAGCAGCTCGATGAGTCCTTGCCCAATCAGGATTACCAAATCCAGTAACATACC
This sequence comes from Erythroxylum baracoense, assembly GCA_025629805.1. Lineage (NCBI taxonomy): Eukaryota > Viridiplantae > Streptophyta > Magnoliopsida > Malpighiales > Erythroxylaceae > Erythroxylum > Erythroxylum baracoense. The sequence goes on along the minus strand of JAOTAY010000007.1, from coordinate 8,690,313 downwards.
CGTCCACGTCAAATCTATTACATTAATCTCCCTAAATAACTTAACCAAACCAAAGGAGATGTAGAAGTCCTAGATTAAACACAAGCACACGGAAAACAACAAATTCCCACAATTTAAAAAAGAAAAAAGAAAAACAGATTGCAGCGTGATGAGTCAAACTGGTAAGAGAATTTCAGAGAGCAAAATAGAGATTTGAGAAAGAGTAGAAAAAGCTGAATTTTATTAATTCTCAAAAGGTAGTTACAACCGTTGATGGCCACTAATGACACGTCCCTCTTTTTACAGCTAATGTTACAAGTTTTGGGGTTGGTTCTTCCATAAGACCTGTAATAATTAGTATCAGAGCTAACACCACTCCTTCAAGTCCTCATGCCACGCCCACGAGTGGTAACGCCAGCATTGCAGTGGTCGCCCGGGGCTAAAAAAGGTCTAGCGCACAGCCAGCCCATGGGTACGTGGGTGGTGACGTCGGCATAGTAGTGTTCACCCGGGCTACAAAAGGTCTAGCACACAGCTAGCCCACCGGTGCTTGGGCTGCAAAACGTGGTGGGATGTTATAGTCTAATTGTCCCACATCGATAATAAAAAAGACTGACGTGGGGTTTATAAGCGTATGGGCTCTCACACCCTTTAAGTTAGCTTTTGAGGTTGGTTCTCCCATAAGACCTGTAACAGATAAACGAAGTTGACACACCAACAACTCCCCATTTTCTTTAGCTAACAACATCTCATCTAATTTTTCTTCTATCAATTGCCACAAGGTTGACTGTCGGGGTAACACTGCTAAAACTCATACAGAAATTTCCATGCAGCATCTTCTTCATCACTATCACTATCACTATCACTATCACTATCGCTTCCCTATCCCTCAAAGATTGGTCAACTGTTAATAACCTTGAATCAACAATTAAATATTGAGTATGTAAAAAAGGAGCATACCCACACAGAGGCACTTGGAATGGAGCAACATTCCGCTAATGGTAACCGCTTATATTGCTCACCATGCAACACAAGTAGGTCTCCAGTGTATGATTAACAACCTCCGTTGGACCATCTTAATCAGCAGTTGACATATGAAGCAACACTCCTTAAGAGAAAAAGAGTTTCTACTAAACTAAAAATGGGATCCTGATCCCTTATTATATGTTTAGGCATACCATACAATTTATATACAGAAGCTAGGAATATTTGAGGGGTCTTAACTATTGTATAAGGATGTGATACTCACACAAAAGTGCAACCAAAAACAATTGAATCACCCTTTGATTTCAGTAATTCCTCACTAAAATTAATGCTAATGTCAGTCAAGCATTGTTGTGGAACAGATAAGGTTTCTGCAATGCAACGCTTGCTTCCGTTACATACTTATTTCTCTAGCACACTGCACAACTTCTGTGCTACAGGTCTAATGAGATAGGCCAATTCCAAAAGCTATCTTAAAGAGTAGGAGAGCCCATAAGCCTGTATACCCCACATCAGCCCCTCTTATTACCAATGTGGGACAATTAGACCGTAACATTTCACCAGGCTCCTCAGTCCAGGCACTCGCAAGCTTCTAGCCCCAAGCGAACATTGCAATGCCAGCGACACCACCCGTGGCCCCAAGACTCGGAGAAATGGCGTTGGCTTTGATATCAATTGTTACAGGTCTTATGAGAGAGCTCAACCCCAAAAGCTAGCTTGAAGGGTGAGAGAGCCCATAAGCCTATAAATCTCACATCAGCCCCTCCTATTATCAATGTGGGACAATTAGACCGTAACATTCTGATGTATTTCCTGACGTTTCCCTACATTTTCCTCCAAAAGAAATAGAATTGAAAAGAACCTTGAGTGGCCGCCCATAGTTTTGTTATGGAAGAAGGAAAAGACATTACTAAGGGATGGCAATGGGCTGGCCCATGGGCAAACCCCTGTCAAGTTTTTTAAAATTAAAAATGTAGAATAATTTATTTTTTTAATTAAATTAGGGTCTTCGTTGCCCAGACCCAAGTTTACCCGAAGCCCAACTCTTCTAAGTAAAATGATGTTGTTTTGCTTAAAATAATTGGGCCTCGAGTTTGCTTGGGCCTGGCCCTGGCCCTGGCCCTGGCCCATGGGCCGACCCATTAAAAACAACTAAATTTAGGCCCATCGGCCAAAAATTGCCATCCCTGTCCCAAAGTGGGCACATTACGGATTACCAGCGTAACCTTCCTGTTGGGGTTGGACTGCGGAAGCACGGGAAAAATATCCCGGATAAACTCAACCCCCTTTTGTGTAATTAAAAGAAGATAAAATAAAATATGAACAAAGAAAAATAACTGCAGGAACACCGAGAATTTTTTACGTGGAAAACTCGTAAAAGGGAAAAATCACGAAACCGTAGACCAGATAAAAACTTCCACTATAAAAATAATGGAATTACAAGGATCTCACCAAAAAAGGTGGCTTTCCTACTATTGAGAGGACTGTGCCAAAATTACCATATTATGATTTTATGAGTGAAACTGGCTACCTCATTCAAGATCCTTTTAACATATACCCAAGAGAAAAGCCCAATTTTTTTCTCTCCCTCACAATTTTCTCTCCAGAGAAAACTATCTATTTTTCTCTCTCAGTGTATTTATTGTGTGCATGGCTCAAGCCTCTATTTATAGAGACCTGAGCTCCGTGATTGTGGACAATTTGTCCACAATCACGCGTCTGGCCGAAGGCTACTCCTAACCAAAGGCTGCGCCAAATTTTTCTTCTCTTCTGGCCATTTTCTTTCTTCACATGTGCGTGACTCCCAAGTGTCTGTGGGCCCCGCCACTATCTCCTTTCTTTTTATTTTTTTATTGGTATAAGTCCCACCATATGCGGCGGGACCTTACAATTCTCCCCCTCACGCCCATATGGGGGGTTCAGCCATGCCTGCCATCCGTTTGCAGACGTTAAGCTTCTTTGTTGATAATGCTTTGGTCATCATATCCGATCCGTTGTCGTCGGTATGAATTTTCTCCAACTGAAATAAATTTATATCCAGAGCATCATGAATCCAGTAATACTTCACATCGATACGCTTGAATCTCGAATGGAATGCTGGATTCTTGCTGAGGTGAATGGCACTTTGTCTATCACAATACAAAACAAGCTCTTCTTGTTCCAAGCCTAGTTCCTATAGGAACATTTTCATCCACAGTAATTCCTTGCCTGCTTCCATTGCCGCAATGTACCCTGCTTCAATACTAGACAAAGCAACACATTTTTGTAGCTTTGATTGCCATGATACAGCTCCCCCTATAAAATTCATCAGGTATCCTGATGTAAACTTCCTGCAATCAATATCTCCTACCATATCTGCATCTGTGTACCCTTCTAACACAGGTTTTTCATTACCAAAATGTAGACATGTTTTGGTAGTTCCTCTGAGATATCTGAGGATCCACTTCACTGCTTCCAGTGTTCTTTTCTCGGATTTGCAAGATATCGACTTACAACTCCAACCGCATGGGCAATATCTAGCCTTGTGCATACCATAGCATACATCAGACTGCCAACCGCAGGTATAAGGAATCTTTTTCATCTCCTCCTTTCCTTCGCCATTGTAGGATACTGTTTGAAAGTTAGCTTGAAGTGGCCTGTGAGCGGAGAGCTAACAGGTTTAGACTTGCTCATGTTGAATCTTTCCAGCACTATTTCAATATATCGCTCCTACGATAAACAAAGATGTTGGTTCTTCCTGTCACGAGTGATTCTCATGCCAAGGATCTGCTTAGTTGGTCCCAAGTACTTTATGGCAAAGGAGTTGTCCAATACTACTTTCAAGCTTTGAATTTTCTGAGGATCTCGACCAACGATCAACATGTCGTCAACATATAATAGGAGGATTATAAAGTCACCATCAAAAAATTTTTTCACAAATACACAGTGGTTGGCGGTTGTCCTACTGTAACCATGCTCCACCATAAAGGAATCAAACTTTCTGTACCACTATCTTGGAGCTTATTTTAACCCGTACCAGCTCTTTTTCAATCTGCATACCAGCTGCTTCTTGCCTTTGACCTCTCGTGAGGTCCCGCCACATATGGTGGGACCCATACCAATAAAAAAATTTAAAAAGGAGATAGTGGCGGGGCTCACAAACATGTGGGACCCACGCACATGTGAAGAAAAAAAAAGAAAAATTTGGCACAGCCTTTGGCCAGACGCGTAATTGTGGACAAATTGTCCACAATCACGCGGCTCAGGTCTCTATAAATAGAGGCCTGAGCTATGCACATAGTAAATACACTAAGAGAAAGAAAAGAGGGAGAGAAAAATAGAGAGTTTTCTATGGAGAGAAAATTGTGAGGAAGAGAAAAAATTTAGGTTTTTCTCTTGGGTATATGTCAAAAGGATCTTAAGTGAAGTAATCAGTTTCACTCATAAAATCATAATATGGTAATCTTGGCATAGTCCTCTCAATAGTAGAAAAGCCACCTTTTTTGGTGAGATCCTTGTAATCCCATTATTTTCATAGTGGAAGTTTTTATCTGGACTACGATCTCGTAATTTTTCCCTTTTACGGGTTTTCCACGTAAAAAATTCTTGATGCCCCTACAGTTATTTTTCTTTGTCCATATTTTATTTTATCTTCTTTTAATTACACAAGAGGGGGTTAAGTTTATCCGGGATATTTTTTCCGCGCTTCCACAGTCCAACCCCAACACTTCCATATAATAAGTCATGAGACTATTCAATTTACCATCCTTCAATTGAGTCATTAGTGCTTGCATTCCCTGATCAGCTCCCTAACTACTACTAATTTCTGCTAACGAATCAATCTAAACGTTCGAAATCATCATAACGTAAAGCTCACCACTATCCATGCTTGACAACCCATCAACTTTAGTATTTTCCACTCGTTTTGGAAGTCATCATAATGTAAAGCTCACCATCATCCACGCTTGACAATGCATCAGCTTCAGTATTTTCCACTCATTTTTGTATTTGACCGCAAAGTCAAATCCTAACAACTTGGGTAACTAAGTTTGCTGAAAAGGAGTTCTGATATTTTGCTCCAAAAATACTTTTCAGGACTTCAATGATCCGTTTACACAGTAAAATGCCTGACTGTGAGGTGACGGGACCAGTGTAATAAGAGCTAACAGCTCTTTCTCATAAATAGACAGGTGTAAGTTTCCACTGGAAAGAGATCTTGACAAATACTATTGAATGGTTTGTTGCATCAAAATAGCCCCAAGTCCACTCCCAAACACATCAGCTTCAATGATAAACTCCTGATCAAAATTAGGTGAAGCAAAGGCTGAAGAAGAAGTTAGTGCTTGATTTAATACGACAAATGTACATTCAGCTACCGTGTTCCAAAGAAAGGCATTCTTCTTGAGAAGAGAAGCCAAGGGTTTGCTAAGTTTTCCATATCCCTTGATAAAACGTCAGTAATATCCTGTTAACCCCAAGAAACCTCTCAGCAATTTCAAATTGATTTGATAGAAATTGGTCACTGCCTCATAGCAACAACCTTCTTTGGACTTGTAGAAACACCTGCAACAATAATGTCCCAAGTATTCCACCTACTGAGCTCCAAAAGAGCACTTGGTGAGCTTGACATATAAGAATTGCTCCCTCAAAGTCTACAATACGTTCTACAAATGCTCAAAATGCAATTCATGCAATTTGTTGGAAACTAAAATAACATCAAAAACACGAAACTAAATTTCCTCAAGTATGGCTTGAAGATAGAATTCATCAAACTTTAAAATGTAAAATGGGCATTAGTTAACCCAAAGGGTATCACCAAGAATTTATAGTGGCCCTTGTTTGTTCTAAAAATTGTTTAATGTATATCAACATCCTGAATCCAAATTTGATGATAACCAACTCTTAAATCTAATTTAGAAAAAATAGCTAGATCCATTCAATTCATCTAACAATTCTTCTATCAAGTGTATTGGAAACGTTTCCTTCACTATTTGTCTATAATACTTCTTCCATTTGTTCTACACCAATTTGGTATCAAAGTTTTGGTTCACAATAGCGACACATAGCAGAAGAGCACATAAATGAATATTCGACGACCAAGAATAAGATGAAATACTTTTGAGAATTATGGAAAGATTGGACATTAATGACCCTCAATCACAAGGTGCTCCAAGAACTAGTCAAAAAAACAACATCGGCCAACAAACTACATTGGATGTTAAGGGTGGAAAAAGTGAAATCCAAGAAGAAGAGGCTGAAACTAATCAACAACAAGTGGGGTTAGGATATCAACACCTACCGAGAGATCCAAGACAAAGAAACCATCCAACAACACATGAAGAGCACAGGCCACGATAGAGTTGAAACACAACGAGCTCAATGATTTTACTAAGAAAATTCAAGTTGAAGCCCTTAATTTTGCAAAAAAGATGGATCCACACCTGTTCTTAGACTGGACAACAATAATAAAAGATTTCTATGACTAATAACATATGTCAGAAAATCAAAACGTTCAATTAGCAAATATGAAGCTAGTTAGACACGCTAAAATCTAGTGGAGATCAATAAGGGATAGACTTCGAAAAACAAGTCAACCACCAATTGTTGATTGGGAAGAGATGAAGCTAAGTTATTCGAAAAATACTTACCATTTCACTATCAAGAAGATCTCCAAGATCAACTCACAACCTTTAAACAAGAGATTATGTCCGTAACTGAGTACGCAGAAATATTTGATAAACTTTCTCTAAAATGTGAAGATATGGAGTTTGAATGACAACTTATATCTCACTACAACAATGGCTTAAGGACAGACATTTGCAAGGAGCTGATAATGCAAAGGATTTCTAGCCCTAAAGATGCATATCATTTGGCTTTAAAAGCAAAACAATACTTAAAACAATAAGTAGCAAAAATGTTTCACAGCCAAGTCGAGGAGTTGGGCATGAAGAGAACTACGACAGCGCACAATTTTTGGCCAACACCTAATACATCAAAATTTGCACAACATAACAAGTACAAAACTTTTTAAGGAATTGAAACAAAAGGCAAAGTCATAGTTAAGACTAGGATGCAAGGAAACAACAGTGACAAGAAGTGCTTTTGATGCAATAAAAGGAGCCACTTTAAGTACAAATAGAGGTTTGCACATGATGACAGAAGAAGATGAGGAAGAATCTGACGAATACGGATGTGAACACAAAGCTGGAGAGAAGTTAGAAGGAGACTCTAGTGATGAACTAGTTAGTCCTATGAATCTTAATGTAGTGAAGCGTATACTTATGACCACTAAAGCCAAACAGGTGGTGCTGGATCTCTTTTAGCAACCCGAGGTAGCTCTTACTCTCCATATTATGCAAATGCCTTTCCTTCCACTGGCAGGAACCCAATAGTGGGTGAAAAAGTGGCCAACTTTGTTCCTTACAAAGGAACATCAAACTGAGACAGATAACGGTTTGTGTTTTTGTTGTAACGAGAAATTCGGACTAGACCATCAATGCAAACGGTTGACTCTGGCTGTTATGGAAGCTAAAGAAGGAATTTCTTGATGAAACTATTGAAGCAAATTAAGAAGAAACAGTGGTTGAGATGATAGAAATTTCTATGCATATAATTTTGGCAAAAACATCAAGCACCACCATGAAAATCAGGGGAAAAATTAAAGGGAGAGAGGTCTTCATCTTGATCAACAATGGATCAACCCTCAACTTCATAACGGACAAGGTAGTCACTAAGCTTCACCTTCCATTAGTTCCTTCTTTTGGAGTGAAAATAGGCAATGGTGATACTATCTGTTGTAACACACCATATAAAGGAGTTAAGATCCAACCTCAAGATCTCTCGATCACCCAAGATTTTTATGTTCAGCAAAGACATCCTCCATATGCTTTCAACAACTTTCTAGAAATGTCCTGAAATTCCACTGGTATTCCTTGCATTGACAATGTCATTTCCAATCCCTGTTATGAACATTAATGGTGATTCAATCTATTGCACTTGGTCACAGTTTGGTAGGAAAAAAAAAAAAAGACAAGTTGCTTGAATTCCCTTTAATAGCTTTTCAACTTGCTTAGAATAAGTTGTAGTTATGCCCCCTTCACATCCATTATGTAATTCCATTTGCTTCTTTTTCCACTCAACCACATTATGTCTTTTTTTAATAATTACACATCACATCCTCTGATGAAGAGAGCCACTATATACCCAACACTATATCACTACCTCTAAAATTAATGATGAGTACATCATTCACAAAGGATTAATCATTCATTATCCACTCAAAATCTCTACATATTCTACTATATTTTATTCAATCCTCCACCTACTAAAATTGTCATAGGGACAATATCTATCAATTCTATATTTCATTTTACTTACCAAGTTCACCAACAAAATTAATGGTACTTCCTCCATTGAATAGGATATGTATCATTCGACCATTGAATAGGATATGTATCATTCAACCCCTTGACGAACAAATTGATCAAATATGGTTTGTAAGAAAAAATTGAACTAGGTCGCTATATTCTTTAACTGACCCTAGCTGTTTCAGTTCCTTCAGATCCGCCGCAGGGTCATCAAACACAAACTCTCCAAATCTTTGCTCCAATGCAATGATATACTCTCCCGAACTAGGTGCTAATAAAATACAGTCGTTCCTCCAACACAACCGTTGGTGGCTACAGCTATCATAGTAGTTGCCAAACCTCTCGACTACTAACCACACGTGTCCCTAACTTTACAGCCAGAGCTAAACGAAGTCGTCCCACTAAAACTCCCCATTTTCTTCCGCTAACAACATCCCAGCCTTTTTTTTTCCCTCCTATCACATTCTATCCACTGGTTAGTAAGACAGGCAAGAGAGAGAGAGACCGAGACACAAAAATAGAATAGACGTATACATACGCCCCAGATGAACCTTGATGGCACCCATTTGTAAAGATGGACGTAGAAGCGTAAATATGTAGGAAAGCCAGCATCTTCGTCAAAAGCATCGAAAACAAATAATTGATAAACCGAAACAAAAAGACAGAAAAGTAATGTGGGACTCACATGTCTTTAACTGCAAAGGTGAAGCCATGTAATGGAAGATCATGAGCTGAAGAACTTGGCCTTAGCAAAAAGTTTTCCATGAAAACTCCATAATTTGAGTCCACTGCCATGGATGGTATCTTCTGCTTAGCAGGTTCTAAACAGTAAAAAAGAAAGGAAAAAGAAGATGGAACTAGGGAAGTCTTGGCTGTTTTGTGCCAACTTCAATCAGCCACCAAACTTCTCTCCGGTACCTTATCACTGCCAGCAAAGGATGTGAAGCATTTTTTTTTAGAACATTTTGCCCATGGATAAGAAGGTAAATGAAGTGACCAAAGACAAAAGTACCCTTCCGTTGTTGGTATATCCGGTGGATTCGTTAGCTGTTCATTTTTTCACTTGAAACTTTTGTGCCAGGCAAGTTTGACCATCTTTAAAAAATTAACGAATGTGTTTAATAAATAACTGATTGATCGGCTTATTTAATTTCAACAAGTTTGATTTTAAAAAACTTTAGTCTTTTTTTCAGACAAAAATTAATTATACCTTTTATTCTATCAAAACTTAACAGCTCAAATCATAATTAATGCACTTTTACTTAACACCAATGCTTTAAGATTTCCGGAATTATGTGTATTTGCAATAAACGATCATTGCAAATACAAATCCAAGGCCTTTAATCATGTGATGGTCCCACGAAAACAACTTAATTGACCTTTTGTTTTCTTCAAAAAGAAAACAGGTTAACCCAACAAGGTATGCTTTACAACTATAAACATTTCATAATTTTTAATTATATTAATAATGCTATAATAGATAATTCAAACTAAAAATCATGCATAATTAAAAATCATAAATATATAATGACAATTTTTTACGGTAAAGTTAGTTTTTTAGTTACAAAGATTGAGAGTACTTTTTTATTAATAAAATAAGTTTTCTGATTACAAAATAAAAAATATATTACGGTGACAAAATTTTTAAGAATGTTCTATATTTTTTATTAAAATTTAAAACTTAACTTTTGTAAAATTAAATATCTAATCATTGTCTTATAAATTCTTTTTTTAAATCATGCCTTCATAAGTCATTTTACACTTAAACAGGTAATATTAAACAGCTAATTTTACCAAACATCTTTAATAAACAGCTAACGTACTACTGATCAAATCAACTAATATAATCAACTGTTAGCTAATTGCTGATAGAATTAGCTAACAGTTAATTCAATTCGCTAATTGTCAAACAGGGTCAACATCCGAATTCTTGTTCCAATAACTAGAGATATTATTTGAAGAATATAAATTCAAGTAATCAACTGCGAATCAACATGTGGTCAGGTGATTGCAGGAATGGAAGTACGCCAGCCTAAAATGTATAGGTCTAGCTCTCACTTTAGGACTTCGAGTCCGAGTCTAATTGGACTCAATTAGATTCTATAGAAGTACGCTAGCCTAAAATGTATAGGTCTAGCTCCCACTTTAGGACTTCGAGTCTGAGTCTAGTTAGACTCAATTAGATTCTAGGATATAGGGGAGCAAATCATTTGTTTCAGATGGTCTGTTTCCACCTGTTTTGTGAGATATCATCCACACATTTATATGAGTTAGATCATTTGTTCTAGATGATCTGTTCTCACTTTATTTCGGGAGATCTTATCCACACATTTATGTCAGTAAACCAGTTTTTTACCTTATTCTATTAAATCTCACTCACACATTTATGTAAGTTCTGTATAAATGTCTGAATGAAATTTAATGGAATGAAGTAGGAACTAGTTTACTAGAACGGAGGATATGTTCCCTAAGGAAGAGAGTCATATCTAATGTAGACCAGAAAGTCTTTTCTTAAATTAAAATTAAATATTTTTAAATAAAATTTGTTTAAAATTTAATAACATATCATCTAAAATTTTAGTGTTTATTTTATTTTATTAAATTAAAATTTTAAAGTAAAAAGTTAATTAAAATCCATGTAAAGTTGTAATGTGCTATGTACGACTGATGAATAATCATTTCGTTTCTAGTTTTTAAACTTCACAAGAAAGTGAGAATAGCCTTTGAACTAATTAAATTTCTTCTAAACTTTTAATTGAATATTTTTTTTATTTTAGATGATATAAAGTTTGATGACTATCAAGTATTATTTCAAATTGCCGCCCTTTATTGTTTTTGAAGCTACAACGACACAATTAGTTACCAATATCAGCTTCACTTGTATTTGCACCCAATAGAACCCTTTAATTGGATTCTTATTTAATTAAAATAATTCTCTCACTTCCTTCTCTCTCATAAGCATTTTGTTTCTTTTCTCAATTGTCTTTAGAGATGTCAATAGGCCAAGTCGGGCTAGGCCGCTCCAACCCAAGAGTTGGGTGATTCATGACGAGGCCCGACCCATCCTTATGTATTTTTAAAAAAATAAAAAACTACAGGTCAAACTAAAATTGACATTCCTAGTTGTCTTACTACGGTCGTAAAATACTATACTAGGTGTCAATTTTTATTCATCCTGAAATTTTTATTATCTAATTTTTTTCGTGAAGAAGAACAAATTTGGCCTTAATGTTTTTTTACTAATCTTTATTCTGTCTTCTAAATCTAACAACAAAATGGTACTTGATTCATTTAAATCATGAACAAAATATCAATTCATGAGTGTATTTATACAACAAATATCATGAAATTTATTTTACTATAAAAAAGTATCATATTGCTAATATAATACAAATAAAAAAAGATATAAAAAGTCAAAACAAATTATCAATGATAGCTAGACTATTGAGAGTTGGACACTGAAGTTAAGTAAACAAGCAAAGACATCCGTATAGGTTTTTCTTTATTAACTTACATAAGAACACATAAGTAAAGAATTATATCTTCAATTGTAAAAAATCAAAGCAATCACATGAAAAAAAATAGTAAATTCAGAAGCAATGATTAAAGATAACAATCATGTAATATAGGAAAGTGGATAGTTAATCATTAATAGTTCGCACCACTTTATGTACATGTAAAAATATTATTATGTAAATTATACCTAATTATATAACAATTACATTAAATGAATATTCAACATGTCATAATTAACAATTAAAATATTAAATATACCTTCATCACGAATACTTTTTCGAAGAAATTTTCAGTTAAAAGATTGGTCTCCATACTGGTATATGTGTTAATACAAAAAGACAATATATGATAATATAATATATGACTATTAAAATTATTAAGGTAAACAAAACAAATATATCATAAAGGTATAACTTACTCTTAATATCTTCACTATTTAACTAACTTTAGGCACACATAAGATATTTCATAGTATTAAGATGAAGTCGAGTAAGATAAGGACCAATTATTCGACCACCAGTACTAAAAGTAGACTCTGAAGCACCAATAGATGTTGAAATTGCTAAAAGATCCCGTGCAATTGCTTGTATGATCAAATAAGCAGTTTCATCTGTCTTCCACCATAGCAATACATTGAACTATATATTTGCAACTTCAGTCACAACATCTGCCTCTAAACTATTATCTAACTCCATCTTATTGTAGTTGTACGAAGTTTTATCCCTTTTATTAAAAACTTTTGCAAATGTGGGTTTTACACTGGTCTTAGATGAAGATGAACCTGAACTTGAACTTAAACCTGAACTTAAAGTTAGAGTTGAACTACTACGATCGTAATTTTTGTCTAATATTAGTTGACAATTAGTAAACAAATCTTATCAAAATTGTTTAATGACATTCACATGCTCTTAATCTCAGTCATCATACAACATTTCATAATAAAAATAAACCCCCTCCACCATTTATCTCTAGTTCAACATAAAAATAATTGTCATAGTTTGTCCGACCATATACCAGTTAAAATTTAGATTCCCTATCATTTACTTTAGCATACTTGAATTAACTTATGAGGGTAAAATATCCAATCAAATATAATTTCTTGATCTTGCATATACTGCTAAAGCAATTATGCCAAACTGGATATTTAGTTCCTAAGAACAACTTAGTAGCATTATAAATATTTTTAACTTCGCACAAAGTGCTTTAGCCAACTCTCATTGCTCTTCTATTAATAAGTATACCGAGAATTTATTTGTCTCATTCTACTAAACATTTCAGCATATTTGGTTGTTGTTTCCAACATCTTGAATGTTGAATTCCATCTAGTAGGACAATCTATAACCAAATTCTTCATGCAATGAATGAGTAGTAGGACAACCAAATTCCATCTAGTAGGACAATCTATAACCAAATTCTTCATGCGATGAATGTGTAGTAGGACAATCTATAACCAAATTCTTCGTGCAACGAATGTGTAGTTGTCATGTTGTTTCTTCAAAATTTTATACTTTTCATGTGTTACAATCTAATACACTCTATTGTTTTTTATTGACTCTACCACACTCTAATAAATCACATCTATCTCATCCTTCATAACAAATTGACATATGCACAAAACAACTCATATGAAATAACCTCCCACTAGTAAACAAGCTCCCAACCAATTACTTATTCTTCAACTCCCTGATCATCACATTATTCCTTCTATAGTTATTGACAGTTATGGTGGATAGCTTGGCATTAATATTTTAATCTATTAAATAATCTACTAACACAGTTGTCAACCTTTTACTTGTATATGATGCTGACACATAAATAAACCTACCATTTAAAAATATAAACAAATATCAATTATAACATAATCAACAAATGAATGATAACAATATTTAAAGAATATAATTTACCTTAGTAGTTGAATGCATAGAGTCGATTAATTATCAATATAGTGTGCCATTACTACCTAACCCTTCTTTCAGTGGCCAGTTGTCCACATGTCTTATGTGACGGATACTCATATGTTAATACTCCACAATGTTGTTAATATTTCTTTCTTTTAATCCTTAGGTATCTTCAAAATATCTTTCTTTAAGGTATTCTGAGTTAATATCTTGAATATAGGTTAGAGTGATGTCACAACCACTTAAACTTTTTGCTATCGTCAATAGAAAGTGGTTGTTCATCATCAATAATCATGTTAGTAAAAATTTTGATTTATTATTGTCATAAGCTGTGGAAGTCATTTAATTTTCTCCTCTCATTAGGTCAGGGGTAAAAAATGTTTGAACTCCTAATACAATCTTCTTTCAATTACAGGAATACATATGTCTCTTCAAATGAGGGTTAGAACTCCCAACCAATATCTTATTACAATATTTAAACTTAGTTTTTCTACATTTTCCCTTGATTGATTGAATTGATCGCAAATATTAACCTGATTAATTTCTTCACTTGATATCATATTAGAACTCTTCAATTGTATAATGTTCGGTACCAGATCAAAACTCTCCTTGAAGGAATATGTTCATCCATCTAAAACAATCATGATATATGAGTATATAAGTTATTCATGGATATTTACATGAATACATATACTTTAATGAACATTTAACATAAAAGTATTAAGATAATAAAAGCATAATTAATCATAATCATATATTGTGTGTTTGAATCACAATTTCACAAGAATACTTGACAACTTTTGTTGCCATAAGACAAAGAGAAACAAACATCAAGCAGCTAACTTGAACAACATATTCATACTATAGTAATCGACTATTAATATCCAAATTAAAAGGAAATGTTTTTAAATTGAATTTTTAAATTTGTTGATAATAGGATTCTCTAAGAGCAATTGCAGATAAAGGTTTAATTCCAATGTTATCTCACCAATTTTTATTTATAAATAACAATTTCATAAATAATGTTTGCTACATCAGATTTTTGAAAACATTAAGATGCAAGAGACAATTTTTATGCTAAATTAGCAACTTAATTTATTAACAGAGAAGAGCTCTTGTAGTCAATGGCAAATTGTAAAGCAAAGTAGGTAATGTAAATTGGTCATTAGAAGGAAGTTATGCTGATGCTATAACTCTAAAAAGGGGTTATATAAGTTTGAATGGAATATTTTGCCCAGAGGACTCTATAGAGTGCAACATTGACATTTCTTTGAAATATCAAGTTCATTCTCAGGTCTATATTTCTCTTCTCTTCCTGGCATATTCTTTAATCTATAATGAAATGTTAGTGTCTTATATGCTAGAATATGCATAGAAAGATGATTGGTCTTTTCTTTTTAGGTTAGTTTAGAGCTAATGTTCACATTATGTTTGGCTACTGTGATAGAGGAGCTCAAAAAAAGAAGGTGATATTGATTAAAGAAAAGGTTAGACTTGAAATTCAAAGTCAAATTTGGTAGAAGAAGGAAGCTTCATTTGTAAAAGAACTGACTATAGTTTGGATCTATAACTTGGCTAAATAAGTAACTAAACTACATTTTCATAATGATAAGCTCCTAATAGAGCTACATGTTTCTAGTTGTCTATTTTAAGTGATTCCAAATAAATAGCTATGATGGCACTAAAACAACCTAAGGTTATCTTTTGATGGAGGAGTTGCAAAAGGAATTTAACTTAACATACCTATTAGAAGTTGAATCGAAGCTACAATTTGAGAGAGATAAAACAAAAACTTAATTACAAGGATGACTAAATAAAGCTGAGCAGTATGAAGAAACTTCAGAAAACAAGCTTGCAAATATGTAGGTGTTGGTGGCAAAGACTAAAAAGATTGACAACACAGAAGAAATGTAGTTTGATGCATCTAATGCTTCTCAAGCTATTCTTAGAAATGTATCTCTAATGCCTAACCGTCATTAAGCAATATCTTAAAGATATAACTGCATATGAAGAACTAAAAGCAAGCTACAAAACCATCAGAAGTCAGCCAAAACTTTTACTCTTATATTACAACTAACTAGCCTACTTTTTCATAAGATGTTGGACTAGACAATAAGATGGCATAGTTCTAGCAAAACAATAAATATAAAATATAAAATTAATATCTAAAAACTATAAGTTGAAATAAAGCTTTTAACTTTGAATTTTATTACTAAAGTAATGCAATGGAAGTTGGAACTGGGATTCAAACTATAAAGGCAACTATGACTGGAACTAGGAATTGCAAGGAGAATGGAGACTAGAGGAGGTATCTAGTGAGTAGTGGAGTAGTGGAGCAATGACACTGGAAACTAAAAGGTGGCAAGCAGGTCCAATGAATAGAGGAGGTGTTAGGAAACCAACAATGATTGAATCACGGGTGCAACAAAAGATTTTTTAGAATAATTAGGTTGAGGCTCAGTCACCATTGGCCTGGCAGGGTTGCCATCTTTAAATTCATTAAATCTAAATTTTAAAAATTTTGTAGTATCCAGTTGAATCATAATAATTGAATAACTTGAAAAATATAAACCATAAAATATGAAATTATACTCGATTTGATATTCCAGCTGAAATTCTTTTGAAATTTTTTTTATGTGTCAACTACGAGTTATTCATACATTCAACCTTTAATAGTATCCATGGAACAGTAAAATGACAACTTTTCGAGAGGAAATTAGCAGGAGTGCTAGCTCCCTTTCGCCTATTCCTATAAAAAGAAAACGCATTAGGGATTTATTTTTTTAAAATTAAATATTTCAATTATAATTAAAGTTAAGCTCTAATTATAATTATTTTTATTTTAATAAAATCAAATATCTCATATTTGATCCCTAAAGTTTCTCAAACTTTAGAATTAATTCCAACTTAATTGAAATTAATTTTTCTCTTTTAAACTGCTCTTTATGTGTGACCTATTAGGTTTCTAATATACTGGTAATGATTCGAAACTATAATTATAATTAATAATTAGAATTAGATAAATTAAAATTCCTTTAATTCTCTAGTTAAAAAATTTATAATATATCAAGATTAGTGTTTAGCAACGTGTCATGATCACCCAAATATTAGGAATGTCAAAGTGGTTTGACTTAACATGTTTATGAATGGTTATGATTTATAATTTAATTGTTTCATCATCCAATGTTCCAATTGGACAGAGTATGGATATAATGTCTACTCTTTTGAATCCGTTCATGCTTGTTCTTGCTAATTAGTAAATGATTTATAATTCATATTTAAAAATATATTTTCAAATGTCAATTCACTCTATCCCAATGTTACGAATACCATACTGGACTTAGTACTGAATTAGATTCTAGTACGGTACTGTACCTATACCAGTACCGGTCAATACCGAACATCATTTCGGGTAATTTTTTAAATTTATAAAATAGTCCCTGAATTTTTCAAAAAATTGCAAAATAGTTCATTGTCATATTGTACAGTTGTACTATATATTTTTAACCTAGTCTCCAAAAATCAAAATAATAAATAATAATCACAATTAATATGAAATAACAATAATTTTCAGATACTTCACATATAAATAATAACCACAATTTATAT
>JAOTAY010000007.1:8661923-8672881 GCA_025629805.1 Erythroxylum baracoense | reverse complement strand
CTTAATTCTAACATTTCTATTTAATTCATGCCAACACTTGTAAATAATATATATTCATAACTAAACTCCAATAGATTTTAATTCAATAAATTCTAATTTATAAAAAAAAGTTTGGGATCCAACATCTTTATTCCAGAACCAATTTAGTACGAGCTCAAGCTAGATCATCAAATCTTCCTAAAATGGTTTAATTATCAAGAGTATTTGAACTTCCCCCATTTATTTAAAGAAATAAATGAAGACATATGTCAAAATTAAATTAATAAATTCATATTAAAAAAATACAATGTTTGTATATATTATCATTACATAACTATAAAAATTTAATATTTAATTATGGGGGTTTGGTTTGGTTTTTAAATAAGAAATTAAAATGAAACTAAACCAATCAAAACAAATTAAAGAAAACATTCTAAAAATGATTAAAGTGATGAATTCATTAGGGACATGATCATTGGTTCAATCTTGTTCTACACACAATTAAACATATCTTATTAAATTGTTGTTCTCATACCTCTCCTATCAACTATTAAACGTAGGTTAACAATAAGCTTTGTTAATCCTGATTTTCCCTTTGGTCATGTTTAATTAAGAAAAGCTCGTTAATTAAACCTAGCTATCGAACAACCAATAACAAGCTCCCTAGATTTAATTGGACAACCATATTACGAGTTAGGTAAACAGATTAATCAAGGTAATAATCACACAAGTTCGGGTCATTTAACCTAAGTTACATTATCCCTACTGATTTGATATCATTAATAGCTACAATGTCAACATAATAATTATGGTTATATTGAAGATTCTAACAATGGGTGTTCTTACATAAAAACAATTAAATAGAACGTTCAATCATTCTTACACAACACCCAAACATTAAACACAGGATAACATAATCAATCTCTAAGAGAAAGAATAACAAACAATGAGAGAAATACTTAATTGGGTTCTTTGGTGTTGATATCACCTCCAAACTGGGTCGAGAAAGCCTAGTCCTCCGTAGGTCTCGAAAGGATGTAAGTTTTGCCCCTCTATTGCCTCCCAAAACCCTAAAACGATTCCTCAAACCTTTCATATGTTTCTATTGTCAAAATGATGTTTTTATACTAAAAATTAGGGTTCATGTGAGTTGGCAAAAACTCACGGGCGTGAGTGGTTATCTCACGACCATGATTGGCTTCTATGGGAGGCTCATAGTTATGAGCCATGGTTGCATGGGCGTGACACTGCAACATGTGTCACGGGCATGAGATGAGTCTCATACTTATGACACATTTTTTCATGGCCATGACAAATTCATGGCTGACTGTGAGTCTCCAATCCCTTCATACTTGATGGTTGCAACATTTTCTTGTCTCCTCTTACTTTAATCCTTCTCCTTATTACTCCAAGAAGAATAGTGAGTGTGAGTCTCAATAAGACGGGTTAAATATTATGCTTTCCATTCACTTTAGCTCTTTCACTTCCAAATGGTACATAAAATTAAATATGAACTAAAGTGAGTGTCTGAAGCATTTTAAAGCATTAATCACTAAGTGTTAAGGATTAAATGTATCAAAAATTAAACACATATCACTTGTTAAAAATTGATCAGTTTGTTAACTAATTGATCAATTTTTCGTAAATTAATAAATTTTTATAATCTAAAATAAATAAATTAATTTTTATTTAACAATCTTTTTCAATTAAACTTTAAATTATTTGATAGATAAAGACAATCTCTTTCAATCATATTTAAAATTATTTAATTTTAATCAATCTTTAACCATTTTCTAACGGTCTAATATTGATTGAATCTTTTAATCCTTAAAGTTTTTGTCTTATCGATTTAACTTTTAATCTAGTTTTTAAAACAATGATGATAAGACATATTGCAAAAATGATTTTTCTTTATGATAATACACATTGCAAAGTTGATATAAACACTTACAATTTCACATTATATTGAGTAATGAATATTCTCTCATAAATTCACATACTATTTTCTACTATATATTTGAATGTGTATTTGCTACCTATGAGATATGATTAATATTTGTAATATTATTTTCTAATGACAACAATGAACAATATAAAAAATGCAAACATTTATTTCTTAACTTAATTACATATATTAAATGGTTGATTATACGTTAAATCTTATATTTAAATGATAAATCATAAGTTAAATATCTTTTGTAGACAAACAATAATTACCAAGTTGTATGTTTCATTTAAATCAATTAACAATTTAACAATTTAATAAATTAATTTTAATCTTATTTCTATAATTATTAAAATAATAAATAATATTACATATTCTTGAACCATACACAATTCACAATGCCTAATTATTTTTTCATATACAATATTATTTTGATCTCATTTTTTCATAAATTCACAATGCCTAAATATTGTTGAACCATAGATAATATAAACAACCAATTTCAACTTCCAAGCCCGATAAATATTTTATAAACCATTCACGGTAAAACTGTGAAACATAACTAAAACGCAATGTAATTGCAATCCCGAGCATAAATAAACAACCTAAACACACAAAAAATCAGACAAATTGCAACCAAGTATATTCCCACACTCTCCTCTCCTTCGTGGCCGGGAGTTACTAGGGTTCGCCGGTGGTGGCTAGCGCACTTTCTCATCACTACTTCGTTCTTGTTACAAGAACCCTAATCAAATCTATTGAGTTTTCGTACATTGGCCTTAGATTGTAGCACTTGGGCACTTCATTTTCGACATCTCTCTTACCAACGACCGTCTAATCATCAATCATTAGGAGGAAATTGCAGGTGCAGGGAAAGAACAGAGAGAGGACGGTAAATAATTTCATCGTGTTACGGTTTTAATTCTTGTTAGTTGTTATGGTTCTCCATTGGGAATTTAAAAAAATTGAAATCACCCATTTATTGGAAGAAGAATAAGAAGAACAATGTAAATATTCAAATGCGGATAAAAGAAATAGGATCGATAATCATATACAAGTTTTGTTGTTATTAAGTGCCAATAGACACATCCATATTTAATTATGGAACTTGTTGGATTTTATCGAGAAGACGACATGTGGGTAGAAGAAGATTGAAAGTGAAATAACTTTAATTAGCTTTTTAGGATTGGTTTTCATTGAATTTGATGTGTTGGTGATGATTAGTGAGTTTTCTTCAATGGTGGTGTTTGCTTAGAAAAGCTGAATTTCGGTTAATTCAGGGAAATGGGTGCGAAAGGTTTGATCTTTATCATGTAATCTCACTCAAAATGTTCACTTTTTTGACTATTGTAATTTGTTTATGTAGTTCATTTGTTATTGAAACAATTATAGGGAAAAAAGATTTAGTGACAAGAAGTTGGTGGATGATCGGATAATATTAATTGGTGGCTGGAAACTTATGTTTGTACAACTTATACTTGCTATTCATGGATGCGGAGGTGATGCTAGCACAATGATAAAGCTGAGCAGTAAATGTTTTTCCCCCCTCTTCTTCAAGTTCCTCGTATCTTGGAAAGATGCTGGTTAACTATATTATAGTGCTAATGGTTCCGTTTTTATGATTTTGTGTTGTTTTCTATATCTTAAGAATTTTTTTGTAATCACTTGCAGTTTGTGAACGATTTTCTCTTTAAGATTCTTAGTCATTGCATTATAGCTTTCATGCACAGTGTTTCTGCAGCATCTGGTTTGCATGGGAAGCAACTAATCATACAACTCTTCTGCCAACCCATGAGGACTCCGCCAGCACTATGAAGTCTAGTCCCGGGATGATATTATTTCCTTCTTGCTCAGATAACGAGCAATGGTCAAGGATAATTACTGGCAGCAACACAGCATTTGCATTGACTGGAAGCGCTGCACTGGGGCAGTTAGGGCCCATAATTGGACTCATGGACATTGGAGAAAGTGATGATGCTTACCTGTTCCGTGTGGCTCTTCCCGGGGTCAAAAGAGATGCACGTAAGTTTTTACTTTAAGTGAGGAGTTAAATACTAATTGCAGACTGAGTACCCTTTTATATGAGACATATCTTTCCTTGAAGCATAATTAAATGACTCATCGGTTCAAATGCTTGAGCCTGTCAATATATCATAATTGATCAAGTATGCAATATCTACACTTTGATGACTGGTTGTGACTTGCCTGGTTGGTGCATATTGAGCTAGTCTGTTGAAAACATCTGTTGTCCCTTTAGCTTATATTACTTTTGTTTATTCCAACTACTGTCATTACCCTTGTTAATTAGACGTCTATTAATGGCATATCAGTGAACATGGCCACATATATTGATGCATGTTTTGGCTATCAGATCGGGCTTTTAAGGAGCTCTAATTATGTTTACCAACATGATCTTACCCACTTTCACTTCCAGTCACTATATCATAAGACTAATGGTAACTTTTGTAGCTCCGTTAACAATATTTGTCCTATTCTCCCTTATACTTTTTGTCTTAACATTATCTTTACTAACGTATTCTTGCAGAAGAGTTCACTTGCAATGTTGAAAGCAATGGTAAGGTGCTTATAAGGGGAGTCACAACGACAGGAGAGAGAACTGTCTGCAGATTCTCGCAGGTGTTTGAAATGCAAACAGAGAATCTTTGCCCCCCAGGGCACTTCTCCATTACATTTCACCTACCTGGACCAGTTGATCCTCAACATATATTTGGTAATTTTGGCATGGATGGAGTTCTGGAGGGTATTGTGATGAAGGAGAACCAAACTGCCTAATATCTATGCTTTACTTTTCGTAATCTTTTCACTGGTCATGAACTAGCCAATGTGTACGAGAACTGAATATGAAAAGTGATAGCTATAAGAGACAGTGCTTCTTAAAGATCATCTTTTGCATTTATACCCTTAACCATATAGTTGTTCTTAGTGAAGCTGTGGCACCTTCTAGTCTTTCCCTGTATTAGGTTGTAATGGATTAGCACAACTACCCAAATTTTAGATAGTTGATGGATTCTACCAACATTGATAGTTACTGGAATTTACAACTATAGACAATACTTCCAAACAAACGGCTTAGCCTAAACTAGGATCCGAGCTTTAGATTTCTATTTATACAATTGCTGCCCAATGAAAACAAGAAAGCCAACACCATAAGCTTAAGAGTTCCCGCAGTTTATTTACAGATAATACAATTCGTTCCAGATCCAATGTCGATGGTGCCTGGCCTTATTGAGAATTAGATGTGGTCCCACTCAAAGCCTTAAACACACACACAACTCTATTCGGGTAAGAGCTTAGTCACAGTGTATTTGGATAACAAAGATGATCCAACAGAATGTTCACTACATAACAACGTGGAGGAAATTAATGCAATAAAATTAACTACCTAGTCAAAACATAACCAGTAGGCAAAATAAAAGACACGATATAATGCATGTATCCACGTGACTCAATTCTACACAAGGTAAGGAACACGACCAACTTCCCAAAATCCTTCGAAGATCTAGTACTCCCGCTTCACGCAGTAGTCCCAGAATACCTGGATTTTTCCTTGACTATCCTGGTGAAACTTCGTGGTCCATCAATGTCCTCGCCATTAAGTGGGCTCTTGAATCCATCAATGTCCTCGCCATTAAGTGGGCTCATGTCTTCAAGATCCACGGTAGGAAATTGATTCCTCGTTAACTCAGCGTTTTCCCACGTGGCTTCCTCAAGAGGTAAGCACCAACATTTTTTTAATTAATTTATTTCCCTGCTTGACCCAGTGGGTGTCAAGTATCCAGAGATGCTGCATATTTCTTTAGAAGGGATATATGAAGCACGCAGGATGTATCCTTGTTCCCTCAGGCAGTTGGAGCTCATATGACACCTTCCGATGTGCATGTTTCAAGTGTGAGCTGCTGAAAGTTTGTAGCTTCAGAACCACCATATCGCCCGCGTTAAATTCTGTTGAAATATAAAGAGTAGGAGTTTGTCCCACATTGGAGAAAGAGAGAAAAGAAGATTAATATATAAATCTAGTGAGCTACTCCACCTATCACCAATTGGTTTTAGGATGGAACTTCACTTAGATTTGTATGTAATCTAACTTTCCTTCTCGTATGGGACCGTAGGCTTATTTTAAATTCTAACATGATATCAGAGCAGGTTGCTCTTATGTTAATCGTTAACACCTCAAAATGATAGATTATGTCACGTGTTAGACCCACACGTGAGGGGGTGTGTTGAAATATAAAGAGTGGGAGTTTGTCCCACATTGGAGAAAGAGAGGAAAGAAGATTAATATATAAGTCTAGTGGGCTACTCCACCTATCACCAATTGTTTAAATTCTAACAGATTCTCATCGTTGTTTGATTGATTTTGGGATTAAGTTGTGAGTTTGTTGATTTGTACATTAACTTTAGTTCCAATCTTGAATCTTTGTGAGATAACTTGTTGTTATAGGGTGAGAGGTCAAATTTTGTAAATCCTCATTTGTGATTAGTGAATTTACTTGTTGAATTGGCTTGTAGTTTTTCCCTATGCTCCGGAGGATTTTTCACGTAAATCTCTATGTTCGCTTCTTTATTGAAAAATCCTTGTCCACTATTTAGTTATGCTTGCGTGTGAAGTGTTTGGGGAAGTTGTCCATGAAACTACCGTTGCAGGACTTTGGCTGAAATTGGAGTCCCTTTACATGACGAAGAGTCTGGACAAAAAACTTTGTCTCAAAGAACGTCTTTTTTCACTCAAGATGTCCAAAGGTACACCTCTCCCATCTCATCTTGATGAATTTAATTTCATTATTATTGATTTGGAAAATTTTGATGTTAAAATTGATGATGAGGATTAAGCAGTGCTTCTTGTTATTTCACTACCTTATTCATATAAGAACGTTAAAGAAAGTATGCTTTATGGTAACAGTGAAACTCTCTCTTTAGAAGAAGTTAAATTTGCTTTGCTGTCTAAAAAAAAGTTTGATGCTTCTATTGAGGAGGCTGAGGGTTTAAGGGTTAGAGGTAGAACTTTGGAGAAGGGAGAGAGCAGTAAGAGATATTTAAGTCTAAAGGTAGAGATGCCAATATTACATGTAAATATTGTAAGAAAATCGGACACAACATCTCATATTGTTATAAATTGAAAAATAAACTCGAAAAAGAAGGTAAAAATAAGGTTAATCAATCTGATTCTACCTCCTAGACTGCTGTGGTTGGTTCTAGTTCAAGAAGTGATGTTCTTTTGGTTGTTCAAGGCAAATAACAATCCAAAGATGAATGGATCCTAGACTCCGATTATACTTTTCATATGTGTCCTCACAAGGATTGGTTTGCCACCTATGAAATTGCTAAAGGTGTTGTCCTTATAGGTACAAGTGCACAGTATGATGTGGTGGAGAAAGGTACAATCAATATTAAAACTCATGATAGTGTTGTTAAAACCCTCACTATTGTTCATCACGTTCCTGATTTGAAATGCAACCTTATTTCACTTGGTACACTTGAGTCTCTTGCATGTAGGTACTCCTCTGAAGGTGGAGTCATGAAGGTGTCCTAAGGTAATCCTGTAATCCTTAAAAGGGAAAGACATGGTACTCTTATGTGTTGTAGAGCTCTACTATTATTGGTACTGCTAATGTTGCCTCATCTAAGTCTCACCAAGATGCCACCAAGTTGTGACATTACCGTCTAGGCCATATGGGTGAGAAAGGTATGCAAATCTTGTGCAAGAAGGGTCTATTAAGCCATAGTTCAGGTAATATGGAGTTTTATGAACATTGTGTCTTTGGTAAACATACTAGAGTGAGTTTCTCTTCCCCGGGGATTCATAAGACCAAAGGTACTTTGGAATATATTCATTATGGTCTATAGGGTCCCTCTCGCGTTGCTTCTTGAGGTGTTAGAAGGTATATGTTAACCATTGTTGATGATTTCTCCCATAAAGTTTGGGTGTTTTTCCTAAAGAAGAAGAATAAAGTTCTTCCCACTTTTAAGGAGTAGAAAACCCTGATCGAGAACTAAACAGGTAAGAAAATTAAGTGTTTGAGAACTGACAATGGTTTTGAGTTCTGTGAAGAAGCTTTTAATGACCTATGCAAGAAGGAAGGCATCGCCAGACACCACACTTTGGTTAGTAAACCTCAACAAAACAGAGTTGTTGAGGGTATGAACAGAACTTTACTGGAGAAAGTTCAAAGCATACTTTCTCGTGCTAAGTTAGGACGTGAGTTTTGAGTTGAGGCTACTATTACTACATGCTATCTTGTCAGTCATTCCCCATATTGTTCTCTCGATGACAAAGTCCCAAAAGAAGTTTGGTCAGGTAACCCTGTTGATTATTCTAATCTTCGTGCTTTTAGGTGTCTTATTTATGTTCATGTTAATCAAGGTAAGTTAGAGCCATGTGCTGTTAAATGTGTCTTCTTAGGTCACAAGGAAGGAGTTAAAGGTTATCATGTTTAATGTCCTGATCCTAAATATCATAAGATTTATCATAGTCATAATGTAACCTTTCATGAAAATGCTATATTTTATTTTGGGCAAGATTCTATGTTGTTTTCTCCTTGTGCAGATGATTAGGCTAGTACAAGGGAGAAGGTGGAGTTCGTCATCCTACTACTCCCCCTTAGGAGATAGTCCTACTTACTTCTAAGTCTTAGGAAAGTCAGACTGACGTCATTGTACAAGTTGATCCACCGCTAGTGCAACTTGATTATGTGTTGGCTCGAGATCGTTCTAGAAGACAGACCTAAGTACCAGCGAGATTGCAAGACTATAATTGTGATCTCTTTGCTTATGCTTGAGGTTTTGCTAGGAAGTTGACACTTATTCTGAGCCAAAGAATTATTTTGAGGCTATTGTTGGTGTAAATGCTAGGAGTTAGATTAGCGCTGTGCAAGAAGAAATTAAAAGTCTTCATAAAAACGAGACCTAGGATTTGGTGAAGCTTCCTAAGGGTAAGCATGCTATTAGTTGCAAGTGGATCTACAAGCTCAAAAAAGGCATCTCCGGTGTTGAAAGCATGAGATATAAGGCTCGATTTGTTGTACATGGTTTTGATCAACATGAAGGAGTTGATTTCAATGAGGTATTGAACAACTTTTCATCATATCTCTATTCGTGTACTATTATCTGTTGTTGCTCTTCATGACTTGGAGCTTGAGCAAATGGATGTGAAAACTACATTCTTGCATGGCAACCCTGAAGAAGGAATTTATATCCATCAACCCTGAGGTTCAAAAAAAGGAGGACCATTTTTGTCGTTTGAAGAGATCTTTGTATGGTCTCGAACAATCTCTTAGATAGTGGTATAAGAGGTTTGACTCTTTTATGATTGGGCAAGGCTACTCTAAAAGTAGCTATGGTAATTGTGTGTATTTTCAAAAGTTCCCTAATGGTTCCTTCATCTACCGTTTGCTTTATGTTGATGATATGTTAATTGCGGCACTTAATAAGGCTCTTGTTGATAAGTTGAAGGCCTAGCTTAGAAGTGAATTTGATATGAAAGACTTCAGTGCTGTTAAGAAGATTTTTGGAATGGAGATTATTCGAGATCGTCAAGCAAGTAAACTTTTGCTCTCTCAAAAGAAATATATTCAGAAGATGCTTGACAAGTTCAATTTAGCTCACTGTAAGCCCGTTATTACTCTAATGGCTGCACGCTTTAAATTATCTGTTGAACAATGCCTATTGACTAGTGAAGCTAAGGAACGTATGTCTTGTGTTCCATACTCCAGTGTCATTGGTAGCTTGATGTATGCTATGATATGTACTTGGCTAGATTTGAGCTATGTTATCAATGTTGTATCTAGGTACATGTATAATCCTAATAAGGAGCATTAGGAAGGTGTGATGTGGATCCCACCACTTAAAAGGTTCTAGCAAGCTTGGTTTGGTTTTCGGCAAAAGTCGTTCTAATCCTGGTAGTGTAATTGTCTATGTTGATGCCAACTATGGTGGTGACTATTATTGGCCCCGGGTCCCCCATACGGATTTTATGGCGACTATGTGTCACCATTGGGAGTTTATTTGAATTTATTATAATTATGTATTTTGGAAACATTGCAATAAAATAAAATACATTATAATATATAAATTTAATTAGAGACTAAGCAAGGAAAATTCGTGGGGGATCGTAGAACAAATATAGACATAAAATTAAATTGTTCAAAAACAAATAATTTAATAAAAATAATTAATACATAATTTATTAAAGAATATCAAATTAAAAGAAATAGATAATAATAATTTTTAAATAAAGAAAATTCATATGAAAGGTAAAAATATTACCCCAGAATTTATAAAAATTTTCCATACCCAAAAATGAACAACGAATATTTAATTTGAGTGTAAGAAGAATTTATATCAATTTGAATTTAGGAAATGAAAATCTTAATTCAAAAATGACACAGTCACGGGTGTGACTTTCGTTTCTCACGAGCGTGAGAGACTCAAAAAAATAGGAAAGTCATGATCGTACCGAGGTACGATCGCAACTTTTAATGAACAGTGGCAGGAAAAAAATGAGGGGAGTCACCATCGTTCCGTGTTACGATCGCGACTCTGAAACAAAATAGGGATTTGTCGCGATCGCGACACAAAAATTTCGGGAAGGTCGCGATCGTGACTACCCGAAATTCTGGCACCGTCGCGATCGTACTGTGTTATGATCGCGACTGCCCCTATTTAGACACCTACAACTTTTATGAAGACAATTTTACCTAATTCGACCTGCAATGAAATAGTTTAATCATTGAAGTAAGGTTACCATTTCAGCTCAGCCAATTTCATACTTCAATTATACAAAAATACACCCAAACACAGCTGCCTTATAAGAGTCATAACTTCTACATCTGAAATCAAAAAATTTTAATCTTTATAGCGTTAGAAAGCTAAAAGAATAATCTACAACTTTCATGTAAACCAATTAGCCTAAATCTACCTAGATCAGTGCAGTTTATTCTTCAAAGTTTCAGATCGCATCACTACCATATTTTCTGTTTTCACTCATCAAAACACAAACAATTTTCATACCAATCTC
>JAOTAY010000007.1:8642998-8661823 GCA_025629805.1 Erythroxylum baracoense | reverse complement strand
AGTGAAGCTTAAGACAAGTAAGTTATGTTTTGAGTTTTACGTAGTGTAAATGACTTTTGATGATGTTTTCATGTTTGAAAATGGATACTTGTGTGAATGGTGTAGCAAGGTGAATGGATGCATGCGTGAGTGGTGTAGGAAGAAGCAATTTTTGAGATATAAGGAAAATGATGAAGGAGTTAAATCAGTAGAAAATGCGCAGAAAGTGTATAAAGGATTGTGATAGATGAAGTTAAATGAAGATTATTGAAGTGTAGAAAATGTGATATGTAAAAATATAAATTAGATTCTATTTTTGTGTTGTGATTATTCATGAACTTGTGAATTGTGTATAGAGATTACTGAACTGAAATAAAATTGAGGTATAACTGAATCATCAACGTGAAAGGATAGAGAAATGATAAAGAAGTAATAGAACATGGACAATGAATTGTGCTGGGGTATGTTATATGCAGTGTTTTACTAAACATACATCTGTATTTTGGCTATAACTTGATTTGTAAATATCCAAATTATATTGATTTTGATTTTGAGTAATACATTTTTCATGGAGTCAAATTTGAAATCTATCTTTAAGAGTCTTGAAATTTGGCTTGAAGTTGAGAATTGTGTTCTGTCAGGTATGAGAAACAGTATGGATTATTTTGATTTTAACATACTAAACTAAAATGTATGAATTTGATGTCATTAGAAACATAAGACATAGAGGAGCATTTGATTATAAGAAAGTGTTGCCTAAAAACTTCTGTTTCTAAGTCAAAAATGGAAAGAAAGAAGGAAGAAAACATAGCAGGTCGCGTCTGCTGAAAAATGAGGGAAGTCGCGATCATGAAAAATAAGGAAAGTCACAATCATGCACAGGCACGATTGTGACCCGAGAGGCTTTATCAAAGGGTGATTTTTGGGATGTTTTTCAACATAATTTAAGTGAGAATGTTACCATATAACTCATGTAGGCTTAAATGAGCTCTTAAATGAATTTAATTGATGTTGAATGAAGGGATTAAAGTGAATAAAAGGGTATTAAGGATTAAAAGAATGTTTTGAAGGTGTTTTAAATTATTTATGAAGAGTATTAAAGAAATATACTCGAGAAATGGCCATTGAACATACATGATACATGATACATTCATAATTGTATTTATGACTAATTATTCTTATGAAACAGCACATGAGTAACATATAAATGTATATGATTGCATATAGAGGAGCACGTCGAGAGACCACTTCCAGATATTACCGAGACTTCAAGGCAATAAGCTTAAGGGAGTATTTGTGAGTTAACCCAGATGATCTTCCTAGGATTGATTGATTAATTCTGCTTAACTTCCAATTATTGAATTATTTCTGAGCTATATATAAATTTCGAACTTTAAAGGTCCGAGGAGTTTAATATTCGAGAATGTATTGGAAGTGTTCCAATTGCATCTGAAATTTGAATGATATCTATTTGCTACTGAACTCTGATTGATTTCTGAATTCTCAACAAAAATTGAATGCTAGACTGAGGTCCGATGAATATAAGATTCTGTCTGTGCATCATATCTGGATGCTATTCATGGCATATTCTGTTATTTGATGCATTTCATAAAATGCATGTTCAGAAAAAGGAGTTGTGATCAGAGTAGCCATTCTGAAAGAGCTTTAAGGTCAAAATTCTACACTTAGAGCTTTGCTCAAGGATTTCTGTATCTGACTGAACCCAATGGGCCAGTATCTGTATCTGTATTTGAAAGGAACTCAGTTATAATAAATCATAACAAATCTGAAGTCTCATATGCATCTGCATTTTTATATTTATGATTATGAATCATATGCTTGTGAAATCGTTCTAAAGTTGTGATATTAAATTGATATGCCATGATGATGTGATTGATTGGGGTTGTACAAGTTTTGAAAGAATGTATGTATGACATTCATTATGTCTTATTGTGATGGAAAATGTTGTGAATTTGGTTGGTTGTATGATATTTAGGTGTTTGCCTGGAGTGAGATCATTAATGATGGTTCATTCATTGAGTTTGCAAAACTCAACCCAATTTGCAACATTGATATTTTCAGGTACGAGACAAGAGACCTAGATTTCTAAGATCTTCTAGGAGAACATTTTGGATAAAGATATGGCTTAAGGTCTGTTAGCTGGCATTTGAGGAGGTGTAATTGTTTTTAAGTAGTTTACATATGTCATGTAAAACTTGTGTATAAAGGTTGTAAATATTGGTTTTAATTTCTTCTATGTAAACTTTTATGAATGAAATAAAGAGATGAGGTTTTTAAGTATTGTATTTTTTTTATGATGCCATTTAAGATATTAGGTTTGATCCAGCATACCATTGTCATAGGATATGTACTTGAATATCCTCTGAATATTCGGGTATGTACTCTATGGTAGTGGGATGCGAAAATCATGTACTTTGATCGTGACAGAGAGGGTTAAGCGCTGGCCAAGATCATGGCAGGCAGGGCCACGATCGTGGCCTGTGTTGGGCTGAAGCAAAAACTCAAGTTTTACAAGATTTTTCGGACCATTTTGACCCCGACTTAAACTTAGGACGTCCAAAGTATAAATACGTCATAAAGGGACAGAACCAGCAGCTGGGGAGAGTCTGAAAAGAGAGAATTCGTGTCAGCCACATTCTGAAAAAAAAACTTGGAGAGTTATCGAGAGATTGAGGAAGGAGATGAAAGATGAGAGTCTTAAAGAGAAAGCTTGATGTGACATACTTCCCAAAACAGGTGATTTTCTGCAATCGTTGCCTCCGTGAATCCGTTCCGATAGTATTTCTATTTTTATTTCAATTTTATGGATGTATGAAATTGGGATGATTATTGAAATTAACCGTTGTCGAGTGTTGATTTATGTCTAAACTCACCTTTGGGTTTTTAGTCCTTGAGATTAATAAAGTTTGGTTGATTGTGTTTTTATTGATTTAATCGTGATTCAATATCTGTTCGTAATAATTCGACAGTAAACTAAGAGGGTGAGCCAAGTGAAAATAATTAAATTAGGCTAACGAGAGTTAGATAATTTGATAGGTAGAGAATTGAATCAAATTAGTAGAATCGTATAACGAGAGATCGAGCATAGGTTCCCAGTAGGTTATTAGACAATTTTAGAACTAATTTAGGTTTTGGGTCAATTATGAATCAAGAGATCACAATTCTATAATTTAAATTAGGGATTATCAGTTAAGGTTAAGGATTATAACTCGAGAGAGAGTAATCTACCCTAGGACCGTCTAGACCCATTAATTTGATAATTACATAATCAGTGAGATTTTCATTAATTTCGGATTAAAAATCCCCTTTCTCTCACTTGGTAATTTCTAAGTTGATTTTTGGATTGGGTTGTGTGATTTGTTACTTGTTTAGATTTATGCAATTTAATTCTTAAAATTAATTGTTTGATTGATTTATTTTCTGCATTAGTTTGTTTAATTTGAATTATTGTAGTTAGTACAACCTTAGATTTTAGGACTAGACTTCCCTCCTCGTGGGATCAATACTTTAGGTACTACGCGAACAACCTGTGCGCTTGCGGAAATTACCAAGGTTATAATTATTAAAACTTAGCATACATAACCTTGCGATCAGAGTTAAATGATGACCTTTAAGGGCAAACACACTATTGTGAAGTCAAATATAATAGTGTCATTAGTAGACATAAACATGTCCATTAACCATGTAAGTCATTGGAATTGTGTATCTTTATAACATCAAGTTTTGAGGGACATGATTACCACACACAACTGTGTGGGCGACCATGTGCGGTTTAGAAATCTTGTCTTTTTGAGATTAAAAATAAGTTTAAGACTT
This sequence comes from Erythroxylum baracoense, assembly GCA_025629805.1. Taxonomy (NCBI): domain Eukaryota; kingdom Viridiplantae; phylum Streptophyta; class Magnoliopsida; order Malpighiales; family Erythroxylaceae; genus Erythroxylum; species Erythroxylum baracoense. The sequence goes on along the minus strand of JAOTAY010000007.1, from coordinate 8,658,007 downwards.
AGAAGTTGCATGAGATAAATAAACATGATGGAAGAAGAGTTTTTGTAGTCCAAGTAACATTATTCAACTACATTTTTGTTGAATTTTGATCTCTAGGATTAGTTTAGAGTAGCAATGGTACGTGTGTGTGTGTGTGTGTGTGTGAATTTGTACTCAATCTTAGAATTTTTTAGAGAGCTAGATTAGAGACTAACTATGGTTGTTTTATGAGGTGTCCTTAGCTCAAAACCTTAAATGCATGAATTCAACTATTTTTTTATTTAATGAATTTATTTTCAGTTTATCCCATAGTTTTTTCACTTTAAAATCATGTCTAATTCATCTTTCAGTCATTTATATTGTTTGAGTGATGTCATTGATCTTGTGAGTGATATTACTTAGATTCCAATAACTAGTATCAAAGCCCTAGGTCTAAATATGTCAGTAGCTCTATGGTGAAGTTGAAATTGACCAACTATTCAAAATTGAGAACTATAATGGAAGATATTTTATATTACAAGGATCTGTATGATCTAATAAATGTGGACAAAAGTATAAAAGATGATGTCTCATCTAAGTTAGAGAAGATGACAAAAAAGTGGGAAAAGATGAAATAAAAAATTTGGGAACTGTCAGACTGTGGATTAATATCAGTATATTCAACCACAAATCCTAAGAGATAAATCCCGTTAAGTTGTGGAAGAAATCAAAGGGTCTTTATAGGAGAAAGACTACTAACAACAAGGCCTCCTTGATTAAAAAGCTTATAATCCTAAAGTTGAAAGTTGGAAATCAGTATCGTAGCTTCTCAGTAATTTTCAAGATATCATCAACATGATGATCGCAATGAAGATCATCATTGATGATGAGTTACAAGGTTTGTTCCTACTGAGTTCCTTATCAGATATTTGGGAAACTTTAGTTGTGACTATCAACGACTCCATTCTTGATGGTATGTTTTCTTTATATAAGATCAAAGAGAGCATATTTAATAAAGAGAATAAAAGGACTGAGATCGATATCTATAATGCACAGGTTCTTATAGTAAGTAAAGATTCCAAAGGGTAGGGAAAGTTTAAGAATAAGTCTAAGTTTAGAGATAGCAAAGAGACTAAGGTATGTCACTATTACACCAAACCTAGTCATATAAAAAAGCTTTGCTATAAGTGGAAGAGAGACCAAAAGAAGCAAGACAACTAGAAAGATGAATATGTCAATAACAATAGAGTAACTCCGCATATCATTGATTTGTGTGATCAATGATTTTCCAAATTATTCACTTAGATTTTGAGTGTCCTATGAATACAGGAGATTCCTATTATTATGTTTCAAAGAGGAAATATTTTACCTATTACAAGAGTGGTGATTTTAAAAGTGTGAAAATGGAAAATCAAAACTCTACTAGCATCATCAATATGGTTGACATATGAGTTTAAACTATTGATAGGTGCATATTGACCTTAAGAGGAGTATGACACATTCTAGACTTGTCCCTCAATTTGTTGTCTATGAATATGCTCAGTTACAATCATCGCCTTTAAGGTGTTTTAACTATTGTCAAACTCAGTCTCAATCGTGCCCTAGCTACAACATATTACCTATTTTAGACTCCTCGTATGACCCGTGACAACTTCTCTAGTAGCACATTGAGGAAAAGCCACTAATATCCTTAGCAATTACTTGTTTATCTGACCAATAATTAAAGACCTGTTTGTTTCCATTTATATTTTTAATTTCTTGTTTTTATTTTCAAATTTAGTAAAAAAATCTTTTTGTTTAAGAATTTGGTTTATTTGAAAACCATAAAAATAAATTTTGTTTTCTCTTTGTATTTTTTGTAATCTAATTTACTATCAAATAAATATATTATTTAATTACTTAATATATTAATTATCAATGGGAATTATACATAATTTAATTAATAAAAATTAACTATTAACAAAAATTATGAAAAATATAATTTTATTTAATGATTTATTTAATTTTTACAATTAAATTAATTTAATAATTATTAATAAAAATAATTAAATTTAAAATATATAAAAATATATAAATTCCAAATAATTTTGATTTAATAATTTAAATATTTTTAAAATAAATATTAATTATAATTAAATATAATTTTTAAATTAATTATTTTAATAAAATAAAATAATTTTATTGATAATTTATTTATAAATATTATTTAAGATTTTAAAATAAATTTAATTAATTAAAATAATTTATTTTTATGTTTTATCTAATATATAATTATTGTTAATAATAAAAATATAACTACATTGACATTAACAACAAAACAAGTTTTTGTTTTTGCTTAAAAAATAAAAAATAAAATAAGAATCAAAAACTAAAATCTACAATAGAAAAACAAAAATAGAACTAAACTACCTTAAAGTTTTCTTGCCAACAACCTGAAAGATTTCATCTCTATAATGATAGCTTCCTCTCTCATTATAAAGCTGAATAATTCATCGTTATTTCAATGGGATCCTTTTAACTCTCTATACACTTGTATTTCAGTGGCTTGGTTTCCGTAATTTAAACCATGCAAAACTCATTAAGAATTCCAAAACAAATGTAGGCTTCTATGGTTTTTAAGGTTTTATGGCTTGATCTCATGTTTTTTAGATTTTGGGTTTATAAAACGTTAACTATTAGCTTTTCATATTTTTGTTTTTAGGTTTCTAAAATTACATTCTTATTGTAACTTCAATTCTACATTGAATTTTAGGATTTTAAGATATTTAATATGAATAATTCAAACAAGTTTGATTTTTTTAATGATTAGAGTTTTATAACTTTTGCATAATTAATTCCATAATATAATACAATAATAATGAAAATTTTTAAGCAAGTTATAAAATTAAAGTTTGCCCTGATACCACTATAGGAAAATTAGAGTGGGATTTGATCACACACACAGCAAAATAAGAACGAAAGTGTTTCATTATATTTCATAATAACTAAGATCATTTGAATTATATGGAAAAATTAACACATAAAACATAATAGAGCATTAACCATAATTTGTACCTTATTGTGAAGTATGATCATTTTCTTATCATTTTTCTTTAACCATTTATAAAACTAACTCATCTCAGTCATTATAGCTATATAAGTATTTGGACTCTAATGGTGTCCATAAAATTTGTTGAGAGAACTCTACATATGTTGTAGAAAGGATTAGGGTAAGCATATTTATAATAAGTATGGACATTTTAGTAATTTAATCAAAAAAAATTCTAATTTCAATTAAACTAATTGAAGTACAAATTATGCCAAAATAAGATCCAATATATCATATTGTCCTAATTTATTAAATATCTCATATTTAATTATAAAGTTTCTTAAACTTTGCAATCAATTCTAACTTATTAAAACACATGTTTCTCTTTAATTCATTCTTTTTGTATGACCCATTAGGTTCTTAAATCTGTTGCTAATGGATATAAAATATCATCCTAAATCATATTTAGAATCATATAAATTAAACTCTTTTAATTTATCTTTAATTCTATATTTTATTAATTTATATATAGAGATTAAGATTGACGTCTATTAACACATCATTACAAACCAAATATGTAAGGATTTCGAAGTGATTTTGATTAACCTTTTTGTTTATGATTTTTTTATAATTCAATCTTTTCATTATTTCATGTTCTGATTAGATATAAAATATATAATTAATTGCTACTATATTTGAGACCAATCATATCAATTCTCCAGCATTAGTAATTGATTCAATTAGTGATATTTAAAAATGTCATTTTTAAAGTATCATTTCACTTTTAGCTAAGGATTTCTCAAATCAATACTAATCGAGACTAATAGAATATTTGTTCTAATCACTTTACAATGATGAATCATGTATTAATCATTCAACTACCTCCATATAGTTCTTATTATATCCAATAACTAATGACTAAGTTATCTTTGACTAGAATATGTCGTAAGTAATATCAAAATATAACAATCTATATTAGATACTTTGGTGATCTCAAGTCAAAGAATCACTAATACAATCATCAAGAATTTTTGTAAATATATGAGTAATGTTCAAAATGGAATTCTTATATAAGGTCAATTAAGTGAACATGTTCTCTAACAAGCATCTTTTTATTTAAAAGTATAAGATTGACCACTTCCTTTATAAGGAAGAAACATAATATGTGATAATCTTTTTGTATTCTATTAATGTTTAGTCTTAATAGAACAACGAATAGGAATAATATATAAATTCAAAATGAATCTCATAATTATGATCGCATCATAATTTCATTTACAATGTATATTCATCCCATAAAATTTATAATATACATCTAAATTGTTGATTGTCTATCCCTATTTTTAAATTTTGTGGTGATCGTAGACATCTTTCTGGTTCATGAGGATGATGAACTAGTGAAGACAAGATGGATGACGGTTGGACAAAGCTCTTATAGAGAGACATGGTTATGTCAGGTGTTACATACCCGTGTCCTTTACTTACATGGTTGTATGGATCAACCATGTAAGTATTTGGAATCATGTGAAGAAGGATATGAAGGGCGAAGACATATAGGGTCATGTACATGCTTGTATTCATAACTACAAATCCGTGTATAATGACTGTGTAGCTCTCTGTAATTGTATACATTTACAACTAAAGCAGTGCTAGAAGAGATGCAGTCACTTACACTATTGTGTTTGTGACTGTTTACAGTGAAAAAACTTATTTCGTGATGTAAAAGAGAAAAATACATAAGTTTTGTAAGTGAGTGTGGCAAAAATGTCTAAAAGTGAGGAAAATTATAGAGAAGAGAGAGCAAGCAGTATAGTATTCTCATCTTTTTATTATTTTAGGGATTGGTTTGAGAGTTTATTGATTGATCCTTAAACTTGGTGAGACAACTTGTAGTTGTGGGGTGAGATATTAAACTTTGTAAATCCTTATTTGATTTTAGTGGATTTGCTTGTCATTTTGGCCCGTAGTTTTTCTCTCTAAAGTAGAGAGTTTTTCATATAAATCTTGATGATTGCTTTATTATTAAGTTTCTTATTCTCATCCTAATTTGTTAGTTGAAGTTGAAAAATATTTTCATTATTGAACTTTGATTTACTTTTAGAAAGTTGTGTTATTAGCTCCCATCAAGCGGTATCAGAGCCATCATGATGGATGGGGGAAATAGCTCTTTGGTTAAGTTAACATAAAAGCTACTCCATTTAGAGGCCGATAATGAATGAATTTTGGTGTTATAAAGAGCTTTTCGATCCTATTAATGTAGAAGAAGGTGCGAAGGATGATATTCCTTTAAAACCTGAGAAGATGTCTGATAGAGAATAGGAAATAATGAAGTGAAAAACTATATATATGATTAGAAAATGGATTGATATCAATATATTCAACCATATGTCTCAAGAAACGAATTCTTTTGAGCTGTGGAAAATGTTAGAAGGACTATATGAAAGGAAGACTGCTCATAACAAGGCCTCCCTGATTGAAGGACTTATAAACTTAAAGTTAAAAAATGGGAAATCTGTGTCAGAGCATCTAAGTGATTTCTAAAATATAATAAATAATCTCAATGAAATGAAGATCATTTTTGATGACAAGCTTCAAGGCTTGTTCTTATTGAGTTCTCTACTAGATAACTAGAGACACTAGGGGTTAAAATAAGCAATTTAACTCTTGAAGGTGTGCTTTCTTTAGATGTAATCAAAGAGAGTATGTTCAATGAGAAAATTAGAAGAAAAGAGATGGGAGTTGACAACGTGTAGGATTTTGTGAAAGAAAGTAGGTGAAGGAGGAAGAGTAAGGGTCCTAAAGGGCATGGTAAGTCTAAGAACCAATTAAAGTCTGGAGGTGACAAAGGCATTAAGGCGTGCCATTATTATGACAAGTTAGGACACATTAAAAGGTTCTGTTATAAGTGGAAAAGGGATCAGAAAAAGTAAGATCATTAGAATGATGGAGATGATAAGAATACATTTACATCAGATTCAAATATAAATGATAAGGTGTCCTTAGTTTGTACAATAAGTGAATGCTTAAATATTAGTGATTTAGGTTATAAGTGGCTGACTGACATGGGAGCTTCAGATCATTGTGTTCCAAAATTGGAATACTTCTCAAACTACAAGAGTTAGGAACATAAAGATGGGAAATCAAAGTTTCACTAAGATTTTCTATATGGGTGATATCTAAATTCAAACAAATTTCATATGCTTGTTGACCCTAAGAATTGTACAACACATCCCTAATTTAAGGCTAAATTTATTATCGATAAATGTGTTATATCAAAAAGGATTTAATCACATTTTCGAGGATAGAAAACAGAAACTATCTAAGGGAGCAATGATTATTTCTTAAGAATAGTTGTCATGCACATTGTACAAGACACACTTAAAGGCATGTGGAGGTGGAGAAGCATACATAGTTGAAGAAGAAACTTCTCCAAATTTGTGGAATCGACGATTGGGGCATATAAGTGAGAAGAGAATAAAGTTGTTGGTTGGTAAAACCCTTATCCCAGTAAAAAGCACTTTATCCCTTAATCCTTGCGATCATTGTTTGGCAAGAAATTAGCATAAAGTCTCTTTCAAGAGAAGATCTACAAGGAAGATGGAGATATTGAAGATAGTGCATTTAGATGTTTGTGGCCCAATTAAGGAGGAGTGACAATAAGGTAACAAATATTTTGTTACATTTATTAATGATGCTTCGAGGAAGAGTTAGGTATACATATTGAAAGTAAAGAGTCAAGTATTTGAAACTTTCCCAAAGGTTATGTCATGGTAGAAAGGGAAGCTAAGAGAAAGCCCAAGTGCTTGTGAACAAATAATAAAAGTGAGTATACTTCCAAGGTGTTTAAAGATTACTACATATCATATGGCATTAGTTGTGAGAAGAATGAACCTGTTACTACTCATCATAATGGTGTTACTAAGAGGATGAACAAAACTAATGTGGAGAAGGTTTATTGTATGTGTATAATGCTTATATTACTGAAGACATTATAGGGTTAGGCAGTTAGAACTACAATCTATTTAATCAATCAAGCTCCTAAAGTTGTATTAAATTTTGATATTATATAGAGATTATGGACTAGTAAAGATCTTAGACATCATCATCTAAGAGTTTTTGGCTATAAGGTTTTTGTACATGCACTCAAAGATCAAAGACACAAGCTTGACTCAAAGGTAATACCTTACATATTTATTGGCTATGGTGATCATCAACTTGTCTTCAGACACTATGATTAGAGAAGCTTAAAGTGGTCAAGAGCAAGGATGTGATATTCTAGGAGCACAAGAGAGGTGCAGATCTTCTAAAAGGAGACAAGTCTACACACAGTAGCTCATCCTATAAGATTGCTAACTCTTCTTTAATTTCTCCACCACTACTAAGCAGTCTATAAGTGAAGGAGATGAAGTGTGTGACCAAACACACATTGATAGTGATCAATTAAAGTTTGGTAATGATAAGTTATACAAACCATACCTGAACAATACTGAAGATGAATTCATTAAGGATAATAAGCAGGAGGAGCAACTGGATCCAACAGCTAGTGATATACAACTTTGAAGGTTAATAAAGAAGAAAAGGCCTTCTACCAGATATCTAAGCATAGAACATCTATTGTTACTGATGAGGGGGAGACTGAGAATGTGCAATAGGTTGTATCTTATGAAGAGAAATATCTCTAGCTCACAATTATGAAGGAAGAGATGAATTCTTTAAAGAAGAATGATACATATGAGCTTACGAAGCTTCCAAAAGGAAAAAAGGCAATGAAGAACAAATGGGTTTAAAGGATAAAGAAATATGGTGATAAGCTAGCGATGCACAAGCCAAGGCTAATAGTGAAAGGGTTCAGTCAAAAGAAGACCACATATTTTGATGAAATCTTCTCATTAATGGTTAAGATGATATCAACTCAAACAATATTAGGTTTGACTACTTGCTTGGATCTTAAAATCGAGCAATTGGATGTTAAAATAGCCTTGTTGTATGGAGATTTAAAAGAGGAGATATATATAGAGCAACATAAGGTTTCAAACTTAAAGACAAGGAGAATCTGGTCTATATGTTAAAGAAAAGCTTATATGGGTTGAAACACGCTCCAAGGTAGTGGTATCAGAAGTTTGATTCCTTTATGTCAAGTAATGGTTATAAGCGAACTTATGTCAATCCTTATATGTATTTCAAGAAGTTCACAAGTGATAACTTCATCATTCTTCTTTTATATATTGATGATATGATGATTGTAGGTCAAAATTTTGGAAGAATCCAAAATTGAAGGAGGAATTATCTAAATCTTTTGATATGAAATATTTGGAACCTGTAAAGCAGATTTTAGGAGTCGAAATAACTTGGGACAAGAAGAATAGGAAAATGTGGTCATCACAGGAAAGATATATTGAACGGGTGTTAAAAAAGTTCAATATGAAGCATGCCAAGTCAGTTAGCACACTATTGGCACCTCATTTCAAGCTAAGCAAGCATACATATCCCTCAACATAAAAGGAGAAAGATGGTATGTCATCCATTTCATACTTATCTACAATTGGCATTTGATATATGCAATGGTATGTTTAAGGCCAAATATTGTAAGGTTGTTAGGATAGTGAACAGATACTTTTTAAATCCAAGCAAAGTTTACTGGGAAGTAGTGAAATGGATTTTGAGATACTTAAGAGGTACCTCAAATTGGATTTTGTGTTTTCATGATAGCGAGCCAACTATAAAAGGTTATACAGATGTAGATACAGCTGAAGATCTTGATGAAAGAAAATTCACTTTTGGTTCTTGTTTAAGTTTACAAGGGGAGCCATCTTATTGTAATCTAAGACACAAAAGTGTGTGTCTTAGTTTACAAATAAAGCAAAATATGTAGCTATAGTGGAATCTTTTAAGGAGATGCTCTAGCTAAAATGGTTCTTTTAAGAGTTGGATGTGAAGCAAAAAGACTATGTATTCATAGTTTTATTAACTTGAGAAAAAAATTATACATCATTCCTACATAAAGCACATAAATATCAAATATCATTAGTTAAGGTTCGTGATTAAGAAGCAATAATTGATGTTAAAGAAGATTCATACGGACATGAATGGTGTTGATATGTTGACTAAAAGTGATTCCTAAAAGCAAGCATAAGATATATAGTAAGCCTAATGGGATGTCCCTCAAGTAGATTTTAAAGCATAGCATGCCTTCTCCACAATTAGGTTGGAGGGGGAGATTGTGAGTGTATAAACCAATTTTGAGATTTTATAGTGATCATTGACACCTTTCTAGTTCATGGGAATAACGAACAAGTGAAGACAAGATGGATGATGTTAAGATCAAACTCTTTTAGACATACACGGTCATGTAGGGTGCTACATGCTCGTGTCCTTTATTTACACAACCATTTGGATCAACCGTGTTAGTCTCTAGAACCATGTTAAGAAGGACATGAAAGGCGAAGGAATACATTGTTATGTACACACCTATGTTCATAACATACATGGTCATGTGTGATGACCATATAGTTCTCTACAATCATATACATCTATGACTGACATATTACTAGAAAAGACACAATCACTTATACAGTCATCTATGTAACTGTGTACGATACACAAAACCTATTTCGTGTTATAAAAGAGAAAAATAAGTAAGTTTGTAAGTGAGTAAGGAAAAAAAAGTCCAAATGAGAGGAGAAGTAGAGAGAGAGCAAGTATGAGAGTAATCTCATCCTTTTTTATTGTTTTTGCGATTGGTTTGAGAGTTTGTTGATTAATACATCAACTCTAGTTTCAATTCTTAAACTTGGTAAGATAACTTGTAATTGTAAGGTAAGATATTAAACTTTGTAAATCCATATTTGAGTTTATTATATTTTCTTGTTAGTTTGGCCCATGGTTTTCCCTACATTGGAGGGTTTTTCACGTAAATCTTAGTGTTTGCTTCTTTTTTAAGTTTCTTATTCTCACACTGATTTGTTGGTTAAATTGAAAAGTATTTTTGTTGTTAAACTTTGATTGACATCTAGAGAATTGCGTTATTGACTCACAATATAAATATAGATGAGATAAATAATACCTTTAAATAATTATGTTACTAAATTATAACTGATCAATTGACTGTATGGCATAAACTAACAATTAATCATTTCCTTTTTCTTATTTATTTTACAAAGATTAAATTTTCTAAAATAAAAATTCTAACAGAAAAATAAAAAATCAATTAAGTTTCTATATGAGAAAACTGACACCACAACAAATAGACATTTGGTTACGAAACAAATGTAGCTCAGTTGTTCCAAAAATGTAACCTATAGTTATTTGTGATGCTTTTATTTTTTCATATAAATTATGGCCAATTTCGTATAACTGAAAATTATAAGCAATGTTTCCACAAATTGTATAGAAAAAGTATTAGCTATGAAAATTTTTAGTATCTAAAGCATTAGAAAAACATAGCTAAAAATTGAATGTTAGTGGGGAAAAATTTGGGGTCAAATGATTGACAGTGAAAATAAAACAAAGCCAATAGTTTTTAGGTACATCTTTATCTTCGTGGCTATATAGTATTAGTTAAGTTTTTAATAATGTAATCAAATGTCATTTGCTACATTTTAATAATGTCGCAATGTGTCATTTGTTACATTTTTAATCCATATATTGAATACTATGTCTTGTGTATAATGAATTATTTTTACATATAAGTATTTTCTTATTATTATAAAATTAAATATTAGAAAATTTATTAATTCAAATATCAAGCATTGTACATACAGAAATTAAAATTATATAAATATTATTAAATTATATCAACAAAAAGAATATAATATTAAATGATGATCATTTGTTCCTATACAAGATATCACTTAAACAATTCTTATAGACAAAACAATAAATAAAGAGGACATTTGATAACTTAGAAAATAAATATTAGAACATAACTGAAGTGACTACCTAGTGATGTCCATTTCCATCAACCTATATTCATCCAAATAGCTTAGTTAAAGTAAACTAAAAATATTGTAAGTAATAATTCAATAAGTATTTGGTTCTGATTAAAGCAAACTCCACATAACTTTATCATTCACAACATAATCATTCATTGGTTATATCTTCATCCATTTTATAATATGAGAAAAAAGTATTAAATTTAAATAATACTACATATAGGAAGTGAAAAAAAGTATAGGAAATGGAATTAATACCCTTCACTTTTCTCTTCATTTATAACATAATTTTGTGAATAGCATATCACGTTTTGCTAATTTTTCTCGAGTTTTTTGGTCCCCTAATTACTTCGGCTTGTAATGTAGCCTCAAGCTTGTAGTTTTCCTCATGAAGGTATTCAATGATTGTTTTATATGTTGAGGTTGAAACATTTGATTTAAGGCCATAGTTAAGGCCTTTCATAGCAGGAACAACTTCCAAGTGTTGTATCACAAGTGTCTTCTGCACTCATTCCACATAGACATAGACTTCTCTAATAACTCCATTTTATTCTAAAATTAAAAGAAGAAATCAATATTCAATCCATATATTACTACTTACTAGTACATTAATAAATGAACAAAAATATTGAACAAGCTTTTATAATTAGTTATTTTTTGCTTCTTCTAACACCCATCCCTTAGCTTCCTTATATTATGACTTTATATAGTATGATCCTATTACACTCTTATCCATGTAATTCCTTCTCACTCTGTTTTATGAAACAAAAATACAAGGCACAATAAATAATGTGGTGTTCATTGATTTAAGTATAACTTACAAACATATATTTTACGTATTCATTTTGGATAATTACAATTAACTTTGATCTTTGATTATGAGGTATTTTCATTTTTGATCTATTTAACTTTTCCTTCTCACAATTTTCGTAAATTAAGAAAAAGAACATAACTTATTTGTTAAATCATCTAACAAGATTAATGCAAGTAAAGGTGAAGGCAAATTCTTTAAACAATTATTTGAGAACATGGCTCCATGCCTCCGTATTAAAACACTACAAGAAAATATTGAGTTAGCGATGGCAATTACCGACGGAAAAGATAAATATTCCGTTAGTATTAAAAATTACCGACGGAATTTATCGACAGACAAAAACGTCTTAAATTCGGCCGTAGCTAATATTACCGACAGTAAAGAAATTTTTCGTCGGTAAGAAATTACCGTCGGTAATTTCAACGAAAAAGTTGCTGACCGTCACACTTTTTCCTCCTGTAAGTTACCGACGGGCTATAATTTTCTAACGCTAAATTTACCGACGGTAAGTTCCTAAACCATATGTAAATTTAGCATCGGAATGTTCTATTTCCGTCGGTAATTTTACCGATGGTATGTTTGTTCCGTCGGTGTTGTTTTAGCTATTACCGGCGAAAATTTTGGGTTTTTCCGTCGATAAATTATTTGATTTAATTTTTTTAAATATATTTTTTCATTATATTTAAATTATAACCGTCAGAAAATTTAATAATTAAATATTTGTAATATATATTTAATTTGATAGAAATAATTAAATAGAAATTTTAATTAATGAATAAAAATTAAAATATTAATTGAGAATAAAAACGTTACATTGTAAATAATAATATCTGTAATACAAACAAAATGACCAATACTACACTACTGATCTGGAGCTGGTGGATCGTCTGGTTGGTGCAGTGACCTGCTACCCTTACCCTTCAAATCATCCATCTCCCAGCGGAGCTGAGCGTACAGGTCAAATGACTGCTGTTGCGCTACTATTGTCTGTTGCATCTGCTGCATCTATTTCAACAATGTCTGCACTGTGATCTCAAGTTGCTCCACTTTATTATACTAGATGTGGAGGATTGCGAATAACAAGTATTCGCAAATGATACGAGTCTGAATATCCTCCCACGACGATCCCTACCACCAACTGCTTCCAAGTAAGTGTCAGCCTCATCATCATTCTCGGATTGCTGAGACCGCCGCTCAATAGTTTGTTGTATCTGATCCTATCAGAAAGCAATGTTTATATATTAGTAAGTGATAGTTATGAAGCATATTATTAATATTAAATCAAAAAGTTTACTTACATTTACTTCTCTACAACGTTCGTTGACGAATGTCACCCCGTCATGCTTCTTAGTATGAGTGTGCAAAAATAGTTGACGGGGTATAGGTGCTACACCCAAAGACTTTTCCTGCACAGGAATAAAATGTTAATTATAAGTAAAATAGATTTTATAAAGCAAATTCAACTAAAATACAGCAAAGAAAATAGATGAAAATATAACTATTAATTGTAGATACTTACAAGTCTTTGTGCATGCTCTTGGTAGGTAATAAATCCTCCCGTATGTATGGGAAGACTCTTTTCCTCGGGTCCTCCACGTCTGTTAGCCGAATTACGCTGTGAAATCGACATCACCGCAGGTGATGTCCAATACATCAGCCAACGACTCCAAATATCTTCAGAAATAAAAGGCGATCGTACAGCCGTCCTGCGTATCTCACTAATACAATCGCGATATTGTGTACGCGCTCTGAACTGCCATACTCGATATACGATCTTGTCCAATTGAGAATCCCAAAAAAAATCTTTCTGTAACAAAAGGAAATATATTAGATAAATACTGTTAATGTAATAATAGTTATCAAATTAATGTAAAAAATTAATATTAAAAGAGGAAATAACTAATTCTATCGCACCTCAAACTCATGATAGTAAAATTCTATTGTGGCCTGAGAGATTCTTCCAACAATAGACCTCAGGATCAATCTTCTCCTTAAATTTTGATGTCATATTCCTCGGACCTATAATATAAAAACAAATAAATTTATATCATTTTTAAAATTGTAACCTATAACTTAGTTATAATATATAATGGTAAATGTATTTTCACTTACATATTATTGACTACTGTGATGTATTTTCTTCCATCGGGTCCCTCAACTCCAGGCTGGCGGTCGTCTCCTTCATCCGCAATATTTACCCCTGATATCTCTGTCGATATAGGGGGACTAAATGATGAAGGAGTGGTAGATGGTGTAGCCTCATCTGCCAGTGTAGTAGGTGGAGGGGGTGGAGGTGAATCATCAGTAGGTGCTGCAGCACGAGATCCTTCACCTCTACAATATAAACCTCTGAATCATGGTCTAAATGGAGGTCTGCCAGTATCTTGTCTTCTCTTTAGTGCCATATTTCAACCTGAAATCAAATTTTGATTGACGTTTATAGAAATAATACATTTTCATTTCAATAATTTATATAATATATTGAAAACGTTTTGTTTATACAATATTCAATTACAAACACAAATTAATAGCTATTATCATTTAATTGTAAAGAAAGATCATCTTCTTGTTCTGAAGAATTTAAATCAAAATTTGGCTCTTCTTCAGATCTCTGACCCTCTTCATTGTCTCCAGATAAAATTTAAACATATTCATTACATGGATCATTCAAAGGTTAATTATCCTCATATACGACAGATGCATTTATTTCATAAGTCTCTTCCTAAAATGCGTCATTTTCAACTCTCTGTTCTCCTTTTTCATGTGATTCAAAAACACCTCTTATTTTAACTTTGCAAACAGCCAACCAATCTAACTTATCTTGTCGTAAACTCGGAAAAGCGACATAATACATTTGAATCACTTGCATTGCTAACACAAAAGGTTCAAAATGTCAAAATCTTTTTCGCTTGTTGATTTCAATGAGATTGTATCGATTATGAACCTTTGTACCGAGATTTGGAGTTGGATCAAACCACTCACACTTAAATATCATAGTTCGTATTATTGGCAATGCAGGGTACTCAATTTCAAGTATTTCAATTATTTTTCCGTAAGAATCAATCACGTCTCCTTGTATGCAAATGCCACTATTTATTGTTGCCATGCTATGTCCATGAGATTCTGTATGAAATTTTTATCCATTAATGAAATACACTGGATATGATTTAGCAGTTCGTAAAGGCCCCTTCGCAAGATCATATATGAACTTGTTGTCTATTGAATTTTCTAACGCCTACAGAAATGAAAATATCATATTAAACAGTATAATATTATCT
>JAOTAY010000007.1:8596406-8628517 GCA_025629805.1 Erythroxylum baracoense | reverse complement strand
AGAAGATAATCCGACAATGGACAAGGTGTTCTCTTTGGGAGATAAACTCACGTATTAAGATTTCTGCATGCGAGTTGTACTTCGGAAACGTGATCCGACATAACCCATAAAAACACTTAAACACAAAAACTAACACAATTTTAACTTAAACACACACCAAGCACTCAAATTAACACTTAATACACAACAAATTAATCCCTAAAATATTATGCAAATCACACCTATCAACATCCCCACACTTAAACGTTATCTTATCTTCAAGCAAACAAAACAACAAACACATAACAAACACGCAATGCATAATGCAATAAAAAGGCAATGGCTTCAGCTTCGTGAAATAAATTTAATCTTAAACACAATCATACAAGTTATATCAAATCATTAACATTAAAAATCTATGTCTAGGGCCTTCGAACTAAATATACAAATTAATCGAGATCTAAGTGTTAATTTATTTTTAATTTTTAATTGCACACACACATTAATAATTCTTTGGTCATTCATACTCTGTAACTGTTCCTAAATATATTTTCATGAAAAGTCAAGCTTATTACAAGTTCGGTAGGTTTTATTAGAAAACACATTTTTTATTTAATTTATTGAATATAGACTTAGTCTTTTTACGCAGAAGCAAACATTGGTAGTGAATGTCGATTCGAGTACTTGACTAAGTCATGTTTTAATTGAACTGCTTGGTTGGAATGTCATTATAGCTTTTTGACACAAAGGTACACATTTGCGATGCATGTCGATCCGGTTACTCAAGTATATCATGTTCTCAACTGGCTACGTTTAGGGGCTTTGAACTAAATATACAAATTAATCGACATCCAAGTGTTAATTTATTTACCCTTTTCTATTACATACACACATTAATAATTCCTTGACCCTTCAGACTCTGTAACTATTCCTAAGTATATTTTTATCAAAAGTCAAGCTTATTACAAATCCAGTAGGGTTTTATTAAGAATTTTATTTATTTATTTATTTAAACAAGGACTTAGTCTTTTACTCAGAGGCAAACATTGGTGATGAATGTCGATCTGATTACTTGACTAGGTCATTTTTATTAAATAGATCGGTTGAAACGTCATTATAGCTTTTTGACGCGAAGGCACACATTTGTGATACGTGTCGATCTAGTTACTTAGCTATATCACGTTTTCAACTAGCTACTAGCTCTATTCATAACCCGAAGGTTAAAGGAATAGTTTTTTATTTAACAAATACATTTTTTTATTGCCTACCTTGTTGCTTCAGCTACTCTTTCCAAGAAAAATAATAGTAAAGCTACTTAAGTTGAAAGGCCTCAAATTATGAATGAATGTGACAATCTAGAGGGGTGCTAAACTTACACTAAATCCTAATTAAGTTGTATATTTATCCAAAGATCCCTAATTCACTAATTTTTCAAGCTAATAATTATTTACAACCTAATAGACTATGTTCAAAATTAAATGAATTTCAATCCATCTAAGCCATTGACACATTCAAACAATTCCCAAAATGCAACCTAATAACTATCATACAATATGTAAAATCACATACAAAACAAAACACATAACCCTCCCTACACTTGAACTACATATTTTCCTCAATGTGAAAAAGAAATAAACAAAAAGAATAAAATTAAGACAAGAAGAAATATAAAGTTAAGGTAAACGGAAAATAACTAACAATAAAAATAAAGATAAAAATGAAGATTAATTTGAAATAGAAAGACAAATGGGTTAGCCAAAATCTCATAGAGATGGAGTTGGCGATGGTGTCGGAGGTGGTAATTGAACACCCTGAGCCTCGAAATATCTATGGATCCGACGGATATCTCGGCTCTAGCAACGTTGTATTCAGGCCATCCTCCTCTGGTGTTCTCCACCAGTGTCTTATTGGTTTCTAAGATTGCCTCCATAACCTTCTTCCAACCTTGATCTTCTTCTTCCTCTTCCTCGGACTCTTCACTGGTAGAGTCTTCCTCTGCTTGCTGCAGTGGGGTTAAACTCGAACTCGCCTAATTGGCCTTAATTCCCACATTTGTCTTCTGACTGATATCCCTAAGTTGCATATTGTAGGACTTAACGATTTTAGCCCGCCACAAGTAGTGATGGTTTAGGAAGTCAAGTAGGTGAACAGTTAACCACTTCGGTCCACACCATAATATTCAGCAATGATAGACACTATTTACCCCATTCCTAAATTATTTCTCCTTTTATGCAGAGTCGTAACAATATCATTTACCACAAGTGTGGATGTGCTCACTAGAATGCTGTGATCCATGCACCACAACATAAAGAGTTCCTTTGTTGAGTACTTGTTGGTTTCTGTTTTATCAAAAACTAGCTAACACATGAATTTGTGTTTCAACAAGTGTTCGTGGGATCTTATTATGTTGTTATGAGCATTCTTGGCATGAAATTACTCTATTCCAATGAGTTCATTCCAATATTTAGAGGGATGAAAATCATCATGCTAATCGATGATCGAGGATTCGGGTAATCCACACATATTGCACATGATTTCTACATTCAATTCATAAACTCTTCCTCTCAACGTGAGCTCCTCATAGAAAGAAAATTGGAACCGTATAAATTGGGCCTACTAGATTCTTTCAGTTAAAATTTCTACCCTCTCATGTAATTCTAGCTTATCAAGTGTTTCAAAATCAAAATATTTGGGAACTACAATTTGTCTAGCAATTTGATAAGTTTGTATTTAGGTTATGTATCTAGTGTGTTTTCATGTGTTTTAAGTGCTTCTTTGTGTGTTTTGGTTCTAGTATATTTGATCTTTATCATCTTTTGCATCATTTCTTAATCTTTGAAGTGTTTAGTTGTTTCTTTACATTATCTAGTGTATGTAGATAGTTTTGGAGCTTACTTTTTAGGATGGATTGATGCACCTTGTTGATGAATTGTGCAGGTATCAGATTTGTAGCTGTGGATATGGTACAGGTGATTTAATGGAACCACTGGGTAGGCTTAGAGAATTCATATGACAATGAAATCTGATGGAGAGGAAGAAAAATGTCTGAGGAGCTTGCAGTTTAAATTTTAAGTCAATCGGAGGTCTAGAGAGGAAGTTATGGCCAATAGAGTGAAGAGTGCAGAAAATTATCAAACAACAGTGCACAATCGTGCTTGTGCATGATAATGCAACTATATATGACTACCTCTCTATCACGATCGTGCTTGTTCACAATCGTGCAACAACAAATGACTACCTCTCCATCACGATCGTGATTGTGTATGAGCATGATGGGTGAAACTTGCCAAAATCAGGTTAAACACGGGCTTTTGAGTGGTTTGACCCTCCCTTTGACATATAAAAAGGCTCTAAACCCTAGGAGCCTCCATCCATCAGCAGACCACACCAAAAATAAAAAAAGTAAATCTTTTAGAGGCTAGACAAAGAGGGAAATGCATAATCCATCTTGGAAAAGTGGCAACAACATCAAACTTCAGGGTTTTTCTAGCTTTCTGGAGTAGAGAGGAGTTCTTAACTTTACCCATTTTGTATTCTTTTCTCTTTATAAGTTTTAGTGTCAAAAACATAGACTTTGTTGGATTATTCACGAATATGAGTAGATAAACACGTTTTAGGAGCTGTTTTTGAACTATTTGTGGAACTCTTCTTGTTTCTGATGCAATGAAAGATGTTTTGTGATATTTATTGTGCTTATACCGTACAATAGACCGAGAGGGTGGGTGTGGTTCTTTAAGTTGGGTAGTGTAATGAGAGTTAGCTCCCAATGGATCTAATAAATATTCTGGTTTTTCCAAATATTGTAAGAGAGATCTTAGTTGTTTATTAAAAATCACCTATAGGAGTGCTTAAAATCTTATTGAAGGATCAAGAAAAGTTGGTAAATCTAGAGATAGCATAACTAATTCTAATCCTTTCAATTAGGGTCAACTAATTAGGCCTTAAGAGAGGGTAGTTGAACATTAAAAAATTTTGGGACGAGCATAATTAGATCAAGAACACAGGAGGAAAGCAAAATAGGGATAGAGTAACTCCTCATTTTAAACCTTGGCCATCAAATTACTACACTTTGCGTTAATTGGGTGTTCATTACTAGTTTAATTAATTTTCATTTAATTTCTAGTTTTTAATCTTTTTAAACAAAGCTTAACCTAAATTGAGTGGTGTCTGACATCAATCTCTATGGGACCATATCTGTTTTTAACTACAAGTAATGACCCGTATACTTGCAATTTTTGATGTAAAACTAATAGTTTGGTTTGCAAATGAACAAGTTTTTAGCGCCATTACCAGGGATTGATTTTTTAGCATCTTGCTTAGTTTAGGTGACTTTGATTTAAGAGTTTTAATAATTGTCCTTGTGTTTTTACAGGTGCATGAACACAAGGAGTACAAGAAGATCTACCGAGTTTAGTGAAGAAGAGCTGTCTGATACACAGAAGAGAGTTAAGAAGAGCAGAGCGTCAAGAGGCATTGCAAAGGAATATGGCAAAAGAAGGAGAACTAGAAGGGGCCGAGAGAACATTGATGGATTTTATAAGGCTAAGATTTAATGCACAGGGAGTTACAAGGCCTGCAGTTTAAGCAAATGATTTTGAAATCAAGCCTGCACTCCTTAACATACTCTAGAATAGTGTTCAATTATATGAATTATCAACTGAAGATCCTAATGCCCACCTAGCAAACTTCTTGGAGATATGTGATACTTTTAGATTTAATAGGATGTTTGATGATGTTGTGCAGTTTAGACTATTTCCATTCACTTTACGAGATCGATCTAAGGTACGGTACAACTCACTTAGTGCATCTTAGATTACCACATGGCAGCAAGTAGCCTATGCCTTCCTCTTCAAGTACTTCCCTTTGACAAAGACCACTCGGATCATTAGGAGATTACAAACTTTTATCAAATTGATGGGGAGTCCTTATATGAAGCTTGGGAGAGGTTCACAGAATTGTAAAGAAGCTGCCCACACCATAACCTTCCAAGGGAGTTCTTACTCCAATCATCCTACATTGGTGTGAATCAAACTACAAGAGGGACCACTGATGCAACTATTAGAGGGTCTTTGATAAGGAAAACCATTAAGGTGGCTCATGATCTTTTGGAGGAGTTGGCCAATAATAGTTGCATATGGTCAAATGAAAGGAGTAGGCAAGGCATAAGGGAACAAAAATGCATGATTCTAATTGATTCTATTATAGCGTTGCAAGCACAGATTACCACTCTCACTCAAAAGTTGAACAATATGTAAGGAGCGTCTTCATCCACAGTCAAAGCCATGCAAAGCCAATTCAAGTTATATGGGTAGGACATCCTTTGCACAAAAAAGTGTTTCCTGGTAGGAGCCAGTGGCATAGAATAGGCAAGTTACCTGGGCCAACCACAGCAAAGAAGTAACAACCCATACTCCAACACTTATAATCCAGGATGAACTCGAAGAACTCTAAATTTTCAACCTAAGAAGAGTACCAGAAACAGATGTTTGCAAGTCTGGATGCAATCTTGAAGAACCATGCTTCATCCATCCATAATTTAGAGGTTCAGGTAGGCCAACTTGCTACTGCCTTATCTTTTAGAAATGTCGGTAGCCTACTAAGTAGCACTGAGACAAAACCAAAGGAACAACTCAAGGTGATCACACTTAGGAATGATAAGTAACTGGAAGAACCATGTGTGCAGTAGGAGAGTTAAACAAAAGAGAAGGGCAAAGAGATAGAAGGGAATAAGGAGGAAGAGCAAGAAGAAGAGAAGCCATACGTTCCATCACTACCCTACAAGCCTAAGCTTCCGTATCCACAAAGGGTGAAATAACATCAGGTAGACACTCAAATCTCCAAGTTCATAGAAAAGATAAAGAAGTTTCAGAATAACTTGTCATTGGTGAAAGCATTGGAGTGCATGCCTAAGTATGCAAAGTTTCTTAAGGACATACTCATACACAAATGCACTTGGGAGGACAATCAAATAGTGACCCTAATAGAAAATTATAGTTCAATCATTTCAAGCACATTGCCATCAAAACTACAAGATCCAGGGAGTTTTATGATTCCAAGTGTTGTTGGTGACTTTGAATTTGCTAAATGCTTATATGACTTAGGTGACAGTATTAATCTGATGCCTTTATCTGTTTCCAAGAAACTAGGTTTAAGGGACGTCAAAACAACACCTATCCTCATTCAATTTGCAGATCAATCCATCAAGAAGCCATTCAAAGTTGTCGAAGATGGATTGGTAAAAGTAGATAAATTTATCATTCTGGTGGATTTTTTTATGTTGCATTTTGAAAAGGATAGGAATTGTCCTTTGATTTTGGGTAGACCGTTTACGAATATCGGTAGGGCATTAGTTGATGTGCATGAATGGAAATGCACAGGTTGAATTTAATATGTCTAAAACTCTAAAGAAACCGATGGATGGGACTGTATGTGTGAAGATTGATATTGTAGATGATTGGATGAAGGAAGTTGAAAAAGAGGTCGCAAAAGTTGTTGAAGTGAATATGGATGAAGGTCTGAATGAAGAAGAGTTATATGAGGGAAGTGAGCAAGAGAAGTTGGAGAGATCGAATACGCCTACACCATCCTCCCTTGTTAAACCACCCACCTTACACCTAAAACCCTTACCTTCTTATTTACGATATACTTTCTTAGGTACAAACCACACGTTACCCATCATCATATCCAACTTATTGGATTTTGAGGAAGAAAAGAAAGTGGTAGAGACTATTAGAAAGTGGATGAAAGCCATGGCATGGAAAATTGCTGATATTAGGGGGATTAGCCCCAATGTGGTGATGCATAGGATTAACCTTGAGAAAGGATGCAAAATAGTGAGCTAGAGACAAAGAAGGTTAAATCCACACATGCAAGAGGTTGTGAAGAGTGAAGTAGTGAATCTCTTGGATGCGGGGATTATTTACTCCATTTTAGATAGTGAGTGGATGAGTCCTATGCAGTGTGTGCCTAAGAAAGGAGGCATGACAGTGATGGAAAATGAAAAAGGTGAACAGATTTCTACTAGGACCATCATGAGTTGGAGAGTGTGTATTGATTATAGGAAGTTCAACTTGGCCACCAAGAAAGATCATTTTCCTTTACCTTTTGTGGACCAAATGATTGAGAGGGTGGCTATCTATGCATTTTATTGTTTTCTTGATGGATTCTCAGGGTACAATCAGGTGTTCATATACCCACAGGATCAAGAAAAGACCACTTTCACTTGTCCTTATGGGACTTTCGCTTATCGGAGGATGCCTTTTGGGTTATGCAATGCACCTGCCACATTCTAAAGATGCATGACGGCCTTTTTTGTGGACATGAATGAGAACTTCATGGAGGTATTTATGGATGTCTCCTCTGTCTTTGAAGATTCTTTTGATGATTGTTTATTTAATTTAGATAGAGTGCTTCAAAGACGTGAAGATTCTCATCTAGTTCTAAACTAGGAGAAGTGTCATTTCATGGTCTAAGAGGGGATTGTATCAGGCCATAGGATCTTATGCAAAGGGATTGAAGTGGATCGAGCAAAAATCAAAGTGATTGAAAAGTTACCCCCTCCCACCAACATTAAGGGTATCCACGCTTTTCTTGTTCATGCAGGGTTCTAAAGACAGTTCATCAAGGATTTTTCCCTTATTGCTAGACCTTTAGCCCATTTGTTAGTAAAAAATGTGCCTTTTGTGTTTACTAATGATTGCTTAGATTCTTTTAATAGGTTAAAGAAGGCACTCACAACAACACGTATCTTGATAATTCCAGATTGATTTCTCACTTTCGAGATTATGTTTGATGCAAGTGAACATAAAGTGAGGCGTGTACTTAGACAGTAAAAGGAGAAGAAACTATATGCTATCTACTATGTGAGCAAGACCTTGACAGGCACACAACTGAATTACAACACTATGAAAAAGGAGTTGCTTGCAGTAGTTTTTACATGTGAGAAATTTCGCTCTTATCTTTTAAGCTAACATGTTATTGTCTTTACAAATCATGTGGCGCTGTGTTATCTCTTTGTAGAAACGGATGCCAAGGTTAGGCTTATTAGATAGGTAGTTCTACTCTAAGAGTTCAACCTTGAGATTAAAGACAAGAAATGAGCATAAAATGTTGTAGCAGACCACCTATCTAGATTTGAAGGGGAACATAAAGAAGAAAAAAAGGTAATTGAGGAGCACTTCCTTAATGAAGCCTTAATGATGGTAGACAACCCCTTTCTTCCTTGGTTTGTAGATATTGCAAATTATCTCTCAAGTGGTGTTCTTCCCTCTAATCTTTCTTATCAACAAAGGAAACATTTCTTATTCCAATGTTCTCATTACATTTGGGATGAACCCATACTATATACGATTTATGTTGACAGTGTGATTCGTAGGTGTGTCCCTAATAATGAGACACCTGAAGTGTTGATGCAATGTCATAGTTCTATTCATTCAGGGCACTATACAGTAAATACAACAGCTGCTCGGGTTTTGGAGAGTGGATTCTACTGGTCAACCTTGTTTAAGGATGCTCGTAATTTTATGTTGAAGTGTAATAGGTGCCAGCAAATGGACAATATATTAAAGAGGGATTAGATGCCACTTTCAAACATCATGAAGGTGGAGATATTTAATGTACGAGGCTTAGATTTCATGGGACCATTCCCATCCTCCCTAGGTAACAAGTATATCTTAGTTGGAGTGGATTATGTTTCTAAGTGGGTTAAAGTTATGGCTACTCCACCAAACGATGGTAAAGTGGATCAACGTTTCATCAAGAAAATATTCACTCGATTTAGGGTGTCAAGGGAAATTATAAATGACGGGGGTAGTCATTTTTGTAATAAGCCATTTGAAGTTCTTTTAAGAAAGTATAATATTCACCATAGAGTGGCTACCCCATATCATCCACAAACTAATGGCCAAGTGGAGGTGGTAAATAAAGAGTTGAAGAATATCTTAGAGAAAGTAACGAGCACCTCAAGAAAGGACTGGGCTTTGAAGTTGGACGACATACTTTAGGTATATAGGATAGCTTTCAAGAAACCTTTAGGTACTACACTCTATAGGCTTGTGTATGGAAAGGCCTGCCATTTGGAGTTTGAGCATAGGGTTTATTAAGCGATAAAGAAATTGAACATGGATTGGAAACTTATGGGCAAGAAGAGGTTGCTACAAATTGATGAATTGAGGAGTTGAGGTTTGATGTTTAAGAAAATGCCAAGTTGTATAAGGAGAAAGTTAAGAAGTGGCATGATGCTCACATCAAGGAGAAGGAGTTTAAGAGTAAAGATTTAATGCTTCTCTACAATTCAAGACTTCATTTATTTCCTAGAAAGCTTAGGTTAAGGTGGAGTGGACCTTTTAAGGAACTTCAAGTATTTGATCATGGAGCAATAGAATTGGAGAACACCAAAGGTGAATCCTTTAAGATCAATGGAAATCAATGCAAGCTTTACATTAGAAGAGTTCTCTAAAATCAATGTTCAATTTAAGATCAATGGAAATCAATGAAAGGGAAGTGATTTCTTGCCTTTCCCTTACTCTTTTTCATTAAATTGAACTTTGGGCAAGCTCATGACCTTAAATGAAGCATGTTATGGTTAGTTCTCGGGTTGTTTAAGTTATTGCTACTTGGTTTTCATGTTGTTTCTTTCTTTAATCATGTATTTTCTAGAGATTGACTGTTGTTTTCTTGAGTTTGATTGTAGCTTTTTATGTTAAAATTTGAATTTGCAAGTTTGGAGTGACTTAGAACCATGTTGGGAGCCATTTAGAGTGAATTAGAACAAGTTTAAGTGAAACATCAGGGGTGCACAATCATGCACTAACATGATCGTGACAAAACCCTTCACTCATCAGGGGTGTACGATCGTGTACTAGCATGATCGTGACATAACCCTTCATGCATCAGGGGTGCATAATCATGCACCAGTATAATTGTGACAGAACTCTTCACTCGACATAGGTATATGATCGTGCACTAGCAAGATCATGTTGGGCGAGTAGTAGATCTTACCCACCCTCTGTTTAAAACAACCTTAAAAACACACCCCTTGTTTATTATTCTTTTCCCTACACTCCTCTCTCTCTAGTTTCAGCACCCATAACCTCTCTTCATGAAAGATTGCTCATTGTCTTCCAAATTTTCACCTAATCTTGTAAGTTTGCTTAGGTTTTTCATCAAAACCTTCAGTTTTGTGCAGATTTGTGTTGTATTTGTTTTTCTTTTCCGCTCCTTCCCTCTATTTTCGCAGGTTTCTCCCTCTAGGGGCTAAGTGTGTTCCTTCTTGAAACTTATCATGTTTCTTTTGCAATTTTTGCAAGTTTTCACGTCATTATTCCTCCAAGAACTGAGACTCTTTATGAAAAATCTGTTGAACTCATCCAAGCTGAGGTGGAAGGCGGAAATGCTGCAAACATTACAGCTGATTATGATGCCCCTTTTCCTATTTATTTCAATCAAGAAGGTGACAGGTATACTCTTCTAAAAACTAGAATCATTCATACACCACGATATTTAGATTTTGATCGACTAGAAGAAATAGGGTAGAAGGAAAAATCATTGAAATTATGTAGGAAAGATAATTGGGGACAATATGTGCATATATTACCCTATTTTTTGTGAGCTGACACTTCAGTTTTTCACTTCTTTGAGGTTTGAATCTAGTAAGCCTAATAAATTATGGTTTAGACTACAAGGTCAGGCTCGTAGCTTACATGACAAGTTGTTACACCAACTCTTTAGTTTTTCGAAGCCACAGGTAGAAGATCACTAGCAAGATTTCTCATCTATCATTTATTGGACGTATTTAACTGACTTGCCTAATTTTAATGCTCACAATGCATTGAATGCTCATATTCTTAATCCTGAGCGGTTGCTTTTACACAAATTTATGTGTTAAGGTATGTTTTCCAAAACTCAAAGCAACAAATGCTCCGTTAAGGAGTTGTTTTTATTATGGTACATAGATGAAAAGATTAAGCCTAACATGTTCTCTTATTTTCTCAATCTTTAATCCAATTTGTGGTAAGAAAGGGAACATCCATAGGAATGGGTTATTTTAGACACTGCTTTGGGTCGACATTTTAAGATTGATCTTACTAGACTAACCCTTGTTTCTTCTGAGTATTTTCATGCACCGTACTTAAGACGTACAAAGATACTACTGCACCACAACATGGAGCACTGAGGTCCTCGGATAAGTACTATAGTCAAGCACAGGTTTTCTAGTGAAGCTTCAAGGTCCTGACCTTCTTCACTGGACTCATATGAATCAAGTGAGGAATTAGAGAAGCCAACAGGTTGGAAGAGAGTACACACACTCCTGGATGACAATAACAGAAAGACACAGTAGCAACTCAACCAAATGAATGAGCAAATGCAACTAATAGCCCACCAACAGAGGTACCTAAAAAAAGAAAATCCACAAGTCTTAGGAGATGTAAGGACTCCACGTGCCATCACCAACCCCATCACCTTCGCCTTCTCTACAAGCTTTCTACACTCCCTGTTTTGTTGCTAGTTCTTTTGCGACCATTACATTGGTACTTGTTTTGTATTGTGGTTTTTGATGAAACCACTAGGTAAGCTTAGAGAATTCAGATGACAATGAAATCTAGTGAAGAGGAAGGACAACGTGTGAGGAGCTTACAGTTTAAATTTTAAGTTAATCGAAGGTCCGGAGAAGAACTTATGGCTAACAGAGTGAAGAGTGTAGAAAGTTGTCAAACAGCAGTGCATGATCGTGCTTGTGCATAATCGTGCAACTATAAATGACTACCTCTCTTTCATGATTGTGCAACTACAGACGACTACTTCTCTATCACGATCATGCTTTTGCATGAGGGTGACAGGCGAAACTTCCCAAAATTAGGTTAAACATGGGCTTTTGAGTGGTTTGACCCTCCCCTTGACATATAAAAAGGATCCAAACCCTAGGAGCCTCCATCCATCAGCAGACCATACCAAAAATAGAAAAAGAAAGTCTTTTGAAGGCTAGCCAAAGAGGGAAACACATAATCCATCTTGGGAAAGTGGTAATAACATTAAACTTCGGGATTTTTCCAGCTTTCTGAAGTAGAGAGAGGGATTTCTTGACTTTACCCAGTTTTTATTCTTTTCTCTTTATAACTTTTAGTGTGAAAAATGTAAACTTTGTTAGATTGTTCACGAATATAAGTAGGTAAACACGTTGTAGGAGTTCTTCTTGAACTATTTATGGAACTCTTATTTTTGATGCAATGAAAGATGTTTTGTGATATTTGTTGTGCTTATACCATACAACAGACCTAGAGGGTGAGGGGTGTTATTTGAGTTGGGTAGTGTAACGAGAGTTAGCTCCTAATGGATCTAATAAATATTCAAGTTTTTCCAAATAGTTGAAGAGAGATCTTAGTTGTTTGCTAAAAATCACCTATAAGAGTGCTTAAAATCTTGTTGAAGGATCATGAAAAGTTGGTAAGTCTAGAGATAGCATAACTAATTCTAATTAATTCAATTAGGGTCAGCTAATTACACCTTGAGAGAGGGTAGTTGAATATTAGAAAATCTTGGGTCAAGCATAATTAGATCAAGAATATAAGAGGAAAGCAAAATAGGGATAGAGTAATTCCTAATTTTAAACTTTGGCCATTAAATTACTATACGTTACTTGTGTTCATTGCTAGTTTAATTAATTTTCATTTAATTTCTAGTTTTTTAATCTTTTGAAATTGTTTTGTTAAACTAAGCTTGACCTAAATTGAGTGGTGTCTAACATCAATCTCTGTAGGATGATATCTATTGTTAACTACAAGTAACGACTCGTATACTTGCAATTTTTGAAGTAAAACTAATAGTTTGGTTTGCCAACAAAAACATTTAAAGATTGAAAACGAATAACTTACTCCTCTATGTATATTAGGAAGTATGTGCCAAGGTCTGCTGTTCGTTTTCTTCTCCCACGTCCTGCAACTTAATTTCATCCTGCTTGCTCTCGTCGGGCTGATTGCTTAATACGTGACATAATTCTTGGGAGTTGAGTAGAATTTGGTAGAAAATTGCATGTTGAAAATTTTTAGAGAGATGTGAGAGCGTGTGTGGGCTTGAAGTCTACAGAGATAAGGTAAAAATGAAAGTAAATGTAAAAGTGAAGTTAGAACTGAATATATAGGTAGTTAAAAGGGTAAAATGGTAAAATTTTATTTTAAAAATGAATGTTCCCCTTATTCTGCCTAATCGTAGGCCACGATCGTGACCTGCAGTTTTCCACCACTTCTTGATTTTTTCTTCTTTTGTTCTTTCCCAATCTTTTCAACTTCACTTCTTAGTTCTTTTGTGGCCCCTTTCACCTCTCTTTTACTTGCTTAATACATCATCCACTTTATTCTAAAATCTTATTCCTTCATGATTTTATTCAAAAAACAGTAATCCTAACTATGGAATCTCAAATGTTATAACAAAAATAAATAAGAAACTAATTTTCCATAGGTGCCTCTCATGCAACTCTTCTTTTAACATCCGTAGCTTGAGGCTTTTTTAAGCTCATGATGGTTGGAATGAATGGTGTAATGGTAGTGCCGTCATTAATCTCAAAGTTTGTGCTTTAGCTACTATACTACGGTTTCCACTTTCCTTACAATTCTTTTTTCCTCGCCTTCTTCTTCGCGAGCACTTTTTCCTGAATGCATTCCCAGGATCCTCGATATCTTCCCATTCTCCTCTAGGTTCATGTTCCTTGTTGTTCGTTGGAGCTAACGGAGCACTGTACTCTTTTATTGACATTTGGAAGGTTATTTGCTCCTTTCCTATTCTCAGAGTTAATTTGCTCCCATTAACGTCAATGATTGAACGAGCAGTGGCCAAGAACGGTCGGCCAAAAACTATCAGGGTTTCCATATTTTCTCCAATATCCAACATAAAGAAGTCTGTGGGAAAGGTATATTTATTAACTTTTACTTACACATCCTTTATAATCCCTTCGGTTGATACACTGCTCTGTAGGCCGTCTTTACCAGCATCTTGGTGGGAACTAACTCTCTTAACCCCAACCTCTGACTAAAGGTGTAGGCATCATGTTTATACTTACTCCCAAGTCCACAAATTCCCTATCTATAATGATTCTATTGATATTGTAAGGGATGAAAAAGTCCCCTTAACCTTCATCTTGACAGATTCCTTTATTATAAGCTTCGTTTGTAGATGGTTTTTCACTTCCTCGACCTTGTTTTACTCAATCTCCTCTAACTTCTTTGCTGCCCTCTTTGTAAATAACTCCCGTTGAGCATAAATAAGGAATGGAAGTACAGGTTAAGTTACCTTAATTTGCTCGATTATGAGATCACTAGGAAGGAATTCTCTAACTACTTGACCTTCTCCTTTTTCCTCTTCTTCCTTCACTTCTTTAGGTTCTCTACCATGGGTTTGACTAATAGCCATGATTTGTTCTTTCAGATTAGACTTGGTATTGCTTAGAAGAGTTCCAACATTCTGAGTAGACATTGCCTTCGCTAATTGGCCAACTTGGACTTCTAAATTGTGTATAGACGAGGCATGGTTCTTCGTTACTTGCTCGAATTTACTTTCGAGCCTCTTATGTGCATCCTCAATGCCTCTAATCTTATCCAAAATTTCGTCCAACTTTGATTCCATCAAGCTTGCTTTAGCTTGTTGGAAGCTTTACTATCCTTGAGGCCTAAACAATCCTCTAGTATTGTTCGTCTAGGAGAAGTTAGGGTGGTTCTTCCTCCCAGGGCTGTAGGTGTTGGAGTAGGGATTGTTTCCCCTTCCTCGTCCATAATGTGCTCCTATATATTTTACTTACTCTAGATCTCCTTCCTTCATCAAATAAAAGTACATAGTATCATGATCTATCTGACCACAAAGCTCACACTTCAATTGTACGGTCTTCACTTGGACTGAAGATGATGCCTTCATGCTATTGAATTGTCGCATTAGGTTGTCAATCTTCTTTTGCATCTCGATCATTTGATCGACCGTGACAATTCCTTTCTACTCTTTGAGGATAGGAAGTTTCCTCCCTTACTCATTCGTCCATAAACAGCTATTGTTTGCCATTTCCTCAATCAGCTCCTCTACTTCATTGACAATCTTCATCATTAAGGATCCTCTTGAAACTATGTCGATTGTGCCTCTTGTTGGTGGGTTCACTCCATTATAGAAAGTCTACAATAGGAACTCCTTGGGTAGGTTATGGTGTAGGCACTTCCGTTATAAGCCCTTATATCTCTCCCACGCTTCGTAGATTGATTCCCCGTCATCTTGCTGAAAATTGGTGATTTCTTTAATAATCTTCGTGGTATTAGTCAACATGAAATACTTATCCAAGAAGACACGAGCTAGCTGGTCCCACGTCAGAATGCTAGCTGGACTAAGTGAATGGTCCTAAGCCTTCGCTCTATCTCTAAAGGTAAAAGGAAACAGTCTGATTCTAACCGCATCTTTCAACATCTGATGATACCAAAAAGTATCACAGATTTTGAGGAAGTTCACGATGTAGGCATTTGGGTCCTCATTTTCCAATCCATATAACTGCACATTTTCCTGAAGCATATTAAGAAGTGTTGGTTTAATCTCGAACAAGGCTACTTGAACAAGTGGCCAAACCACTCTTTGATTAGCTGTGTTTAACCACAGCCTCATGATGTCCCTCAGAGTCCTCTGTTGCTATCCTTGTTTCACTCCATGGTCCATATTTTGTTGAAACTCCTCAGCTATTGTTGATTTTCTGATCTCTTCTTCTTCCTCTCGCCGAGCTTTCCTAAGGGTTCGTTTTAGTAGATTGATATCTAAATCTAACATTTCCGCTGCACAACTCGAACCTGTCATGACTCTTATGTTCATACAAGAGCAAAAATTCTAAAATAAAATGAAAGCATGAAAACAGAAACTAAAAACTAATATAACGCCTTAAACTATAAAACTAAACTATCATCTCCCTAGTAACGATGCCAAAAATTTGATCACAGGTTTCTATATGATACGTTTTAATATTTTTAACCTCGATAATATTATAAGCGCATGGATCATTCGCATAATACTTAAGGTATCAATCCCACAAGGACGAGTAATTTAATCCTAAAATCTGAGGCTTAACTCAAATTCACAATAATTCAAAATAACAAACTAAGGCAGAAAATTATTCAATCAAGCAATCAATCCCAAGAATTAAATTCAAAAATTATAAACAAGATAGCAATTTGCATAACCCAATCAATAGTCAACCTAGGAACTACCAATTGAGAGAAAGGGAGTTTTAATCTGACCTTTATGAAAACCTAATTGATTATAAAGTTACAGAATTACTGGGTCTAGATGATCCTAGGGTGGAATACTCTCTCTCAAGTTATAATCTTTAACCTTAATTAATAAACCCTAATTAGATTTTGGAATTGCAACCTCTCGATTCACAATTTACCCAAAAACTAAATTAGGTCTAAATTTGTCCAATAACCTACCAAACACTTATGCACGATCTCTCATTACGCAATTTTACCAGTTTGATTCAATTCTTAATATATTAAACTACCTAACTCTTATAGCACAATTTAATGATATTCACTCGGTTCACCCTCTCCATTTGTTACCGAATTATTAAGAACAGAAATTGAATTGCAATAACTTAATAAAAATGCAATAAATCAAATTTCATTAATCTCAAAGATAAAAATCCCGAAGGTGAGTATAGACATAAATCAACATACAACAAAACCTATTCTCAACAACTATCCCAATTTTATACATCAATAAAATTGAAATAAAATCAGGAAATTCAAGTGGAACGGAATGGTGGAGGTAGCAATAGTAGGAAACCTCCTGTTTTGGGAAGTACTTCGTGTTGGCTTCTTCTACTTGTCTCTCTTCTTTCAATTCCTTTCTCAAATCTCTCGATAAGTTCTCTAAGGTTTTCAAATTTTGGCCGATGCAAAAAGCTTTTTTTCTATATTCATCATGTTCTTTAAATACCTTAGCAGGCCTAGGGTTTGTCCGAGGTCAAAACGATCTAAAACTTTCCTCGAAACTTAACATTTTCACTTGTTTTCGCATCTACTTGATGCAGGTTTCTATCACAAGCATGGCCCAAGTGCCACAATTATGGCCTGGATTAGACCTCTCTGTCATAATCATGGCCAAAGTCTCACAATCGTGGCCTAAGGCATGGTGGCTTATATCTCTCTATCACGATCGTGGCCTACACGATCATAGGCTGTGGTTTTGACCCAAAAGTGTCCAAAAATTATCTGTTCTTCGTCGTCGACCCTGAAACACTAACAAATACATCAAGGTACCCCAAAAATATAACATTTAAGTTCAAATACTTATATTAACCCATAAAAACACTTAAACACATAAACTAACACAATTCTAACCTAATCACACACTAAACACTCAAATTAATACTTAATACACAATAAATTAAACCCTAAAACTTGTTGGAAATCACACCTATCATCAACATTTCTCAAAATCCTCTCTTCTGTTTGGGTTCTGTATTGTGGTCATCATCGTCGAGGAATCATTATTAAGTGAATTGATATTATTCTTTTGATCTATTTTCATCAATGAAGATGTGCTTAGTTTAACTTATAACTTTAGGTGTTTATTGTGAGTTCTTAATTATGCATTTGATGTATAAGTTATATTTATGGTTGTGTTTTGAACATGATTTACTATTTGTCATTGTTATTTGTATATGGGTTGGCTCCTTCCCAATGACCTTTAACGCTTCCCTCATTAAAGCTCGTAACTATTTGATGAAAGGTCTTCAAGAGTATTTTACTTTAATTCATTTCCATTAATAGTAATATAACCTAATATAGATAATACTATATTTCTGTACATCAAGAACATAGTCATGTCTATTCTACTTTAAATTCTAAATTTTACATATGATACAAACTACACAATAGATTTCTGATATTTTAGTAAGGGTAAATTTCATATCATTAGGCACATTGAAGATGTATAAGTGCTAAACTGGACTACTTTCAGTTATCATCAAAATTGGAGTTGAACGTATCATTTATTCTAAATCGACATTTGCATAATATATCTCTTAACATTATTAATCAAAGAATGTCAGCATGGCGACTAATTTCGAATGGCCCTAATTCATTCCATTGGGAGGAATGTGGCAAATTTGTCCCTATTGAAAAAATAAACAACACAGAAAAAATCTCCACTTCATACACTAATCATCGTTTGCTTTCCATAGTCAATCTTCTGCTCAAGATGTTTAGTATCATTCAAACAACGTCACTTACCTTATTATGTACATTTCATTTCCTTTTATGAAGCTATTATATATATTCACATTTAATGGTATATACTATATAATGTTTTAAGCTTCCTTGAATCTCGAAAATGACATGTATGCCCATGGAGGTGGGAGCGATGTCAAAACGATCCACAAAGGATTAAGGTAATCGGTTGTTTTGAAAAATTTGTCAACTCCACATAATTTGTTTGGTCATTCACGTATGCATGTCACTCCAATTTCAGTTCGTTTAACAGTTTACTAATCTGACAATATCTAAGTTCTATACTGATTATGTTTTAGGTAAACTGTTTCGTACCGGTAGTTCATTTAGAGAACTTGTCTTTCATTCTAAATCTAGCAACTCATTCACTGTTTCCTCTATAAGTTTAGCTATAGTGGAAATGCTGTTACAAGAGGGTATG
The DNA here is from genome assembly GCA_025629805.1 of Erythroxylum baracoense. Taxonomy (NCBI): domain Eukaryota; kingdom Viridiplantae; phylum Streptophyta; class Magnoliopsida; order Malpighiales; family Erythroxylaceae; genus Erythroxylum; species Erythroxylum baracoense. Next base: position 8,609,875 of record JAOTAY010000007.1, on the reverse strand, counting down.
AAAAACCCTACACCTGAGGGAAGAACTATTACTGTTTCAATTGGTGTCTTTGAACGTGCAAGGACCCTTCTCGAGAACCCAAACATCGGGGACTTGTTTACCTTTATTGACTCTCATGTCATTTGGAATCTAAAAAAATAATTATATCATTGTCATTTATCGATACAATCAACTAGACTCAGCTTTAAAGTTGATTTATAGTTGTATCTGTAAAAATTTATCAAACAACCTCTCTACTAGTTAGGGATCAGGTTGCGTACTATTGAGTGTGGATTGTTATTGTTCTTATTCTATGACTGTATGAATTGTTAAACTTCTAATTTAATGTTCGTACTACTCCATATATCATATTATTATATTGATACAATTATTTAAATTTTTATAACCACTTTTTGCAATGTTAGTAAATATTAATGATTAATTAATACCATTGTTTAACACTTAAAATTATGTTGTGAGGGGGGCAACAATACGTTGCAAACATTCAAAACAAATCTCCAATAAGACATACCTTAACTATGATAGATTATAAAAATTTTAGTTTAACAACTTTGGAAAATGTCAACCCTTTGGTGACGATTTTTAGAAATCGTCATCGAATGTGGACCATTTAGTGACGATTTTCAAAATTCATCACCAATGTTGATCTTTTGGTCACTCTTCCAAATATCGTCACCAAATGGTCAATTTTAGTGACAATGTTAAAAACGTAGTTAAAAACCAAACATCTTTTTACTGACGGTATTGTATAATCGTCACCGTTTATAAACCTTTTGGTGACGATTTCGGACATTGGTTATCAAATATTTAACAAATTATAGTGACAATTTATGAAAAGCGTCACCAAAAGTTAATTTAGTAACGTATTTCTGAAATCGTCACCTATTGTGAATCATTTTGTGACGATTTTCGGTAATCGTCACCAAATGTTCACCATTTGACAACGATTTTTGTCATTTGTCATGAAATGTTATTCCTTTTGTGACGTTTTTTACTTAGTCACTAAAGGCTTAGTTTAAATGACGATTTGTGAAATCGTTGCAATATGATAACTTTTGCCGATTATTTTTTGAACGTCGTCAAAAAAAATGTAGCTAAATGTCTACTTTGTTGTTGTGAGTATTCATCTCTAGACGCATTACTCATCTGCAAATTGGAAAAAGAGGATTGGGTTGCAGCCAGCAATTCAATGAGTCTCCCAATGAGCAAAAGAACAAATACAGTAATAGCTACGCCAAGTACAACGCAGCTGTAAAGCTTAGTGCCCTCAATGTTGTAAGCATTTTAAGCATGGAGGACACTTGTACGTGCTCAAATTACATTCAGTATGAACAGAGCATTTGATTCTCTGGAGAACAAATGTGGTCCTTTAAGGACTATAATATAGGTACTATTTCCCGTTAGCTTGAGTACCCATCGGCCAATTTTGGCTCAAATCGTTCAAATAATTGATTCTATGCTGGATTATTGCTGGCTTGTCATACAACTTCCATCAAAACAATATCAACTTTTTCCTCATTTTATTTCCGTCTTTCCTTGATTTTGGTTCTTTGGTGGACAACATTGCAACCCCACTAAAACGACCTTCACTGCACCCAGTAAGAACGGGAAATCAAACCAAAATCATATAATTCCTTTCTTCTCAACGAAGCTAATATATTCTGTTCTTCGTTAATTTCAGAAATTCAGATTTCTGTAAGATATACCAACTTTATAGCGTGTTGCTAGCTTTTAGATGCAATTGAAATGTTAGTTTGGTGCAATGTGTTCTGCCATCTTATGGTTTAGTACGTACATTAGTATTCAGGTTTGAGAAAGTAAACCAAGCCATTGATTATCCCCCACAAGCAAAATATGTATGTACATAGAATGCAAAATCTTTTCATCTTCATACAAGACTTTATTTTTATCATACTCGACTTACGAATATTATTCAACGAAACAGCAAAATTAGAATAAGAAAGCATTCACTTTGAAACTTAATGTAGTGTTGTATAACGATGATGTTCGGTTTGAAGAATTGAAACTACAATATTATTATGAGTTAAGCTGCAGACTTCAAAGTTGAGAATGAGAGCAACACCCAGTCGGAGTACAAGAATGATCAGTTTTGTTGAATATGAATAGTCCAAATCATGGAAGCATATCAAGAAACCTAATTTTTGTACAGACCAAATAAGCTAAAACTTCAAAATCATAAAGCAGCTTTCTACATCTTCTTCAAACAAGAGGCAGCATTCTTAAGCCAAGAATTGTTAAGAATTTTGCCATTGAAGGGCCGGAACAACCACCACCGTCCACGCACTCTTCAACTCAATGGTGTTCTGGCACCCAACGTATGGCTCACTAGTACATTGAATTATCTATCTTTGCACATCGTGTGCAAAAAGAATATACTTTTCGTACAAACAAGGGCTTAAATCTTCAGTAACTTTTAAATTCGGAAAAATAATCCATGCCATAGTAAGTACACTTTATTTTCAGTAAAAGACTTATTGTGTTCCCCAAGTGTTATTCATTAGTACCATGATGCACAGACAGTCTACTGGTACCATCTGTAACAGCAAAGAGGCTTGCTTTTCTATATGTCGGCTCCGCATCAACTTGAGCAGTAAATAAAATACTCGAACGAATTATTTAATACAGCGTTAACCCTACAACACTGTACACTCTGGCCATAGACTTGGAATACGCGGACCAACCCAAGAAGGAATTAAAGTTGCATTGTTTAATGAGAGGCAGTGTGTAGCGGACACCGAGAATCTTGCAGGGACAACTGGGATTAATTATTTAGACAGTCCCTGGTTCAATCACAGATCTATTCTCATCCAAATTGTGATTAGTACAAGTGTTTCCTTTTTCGTCGAAGAGGTTGGTGATGAGATAAAAGGTACCTGCCATGGGTTCTGTTATGTGTTCCCTCTCTTGTTTAACAAAAATGACATGCTGGGGACAAGTAGCTACTAAATAATTGATACCATTCAGTGTCAAATGTAGAGTTATTTATTTTGGTTGTGCCACCAAGTTCTTTCAACTTTCATTTTTGGAATTCAATGCTCACACATAAAATGCGTCAGAGTCTAAATATAGCAGTTGAACTCTCGCAATTCAACGCAATCTTACCTATTCACTCATATTTAAGATAAGCAAAGTAAACAAACGAAATTCACTTAACCAACATAATAGAATGGACAACAATAAGAATAGAAAGATGCACAAAGCTTTAGAGCAAAATTACCAACTTTTGTATTACTCACGATTGATACAAAGGATACAAATCTCCAATTCTCTTTAATGAATGAAACCTTGCTCAAATGAGCTATGTATAGGCATTTGGAGACTTGTTGGGCAAGAATACAAGACTGTAGGCACAATGTCGCTAAGCCATTAATTTAGTTGGTAGTTGACATCCCCAACTACTTTAAGCACTACTTTAGTAGGCGATTTACATAACTTACCACTAACTCACTTCTATGCAAAAGCAACACGTGTAAAATGCTTACAAGACACCTCATCCTTAGTCCCACCAAAGATGCCTTAAGCAAGTTCAACTTCTCCTAGCCATGCAGATCAATGCCCTATGGTTCGTCAAAGCCTATCACAGCTTAAACCATGCTTGATCCTACTTGGTTAAGTTACCTTGCTTCCTTTGGTAAGCCTTTCTCATGCCTAATCCATTATAGATGATGGTCAAGGCTCACCAATGGCTAATAAAAAGGGTCCTGCAATGTTAAGGGCCTAATAAACCACCCTTACCAGATGAACCTAATGCCCTCGTCGGAACAAATTGAAGATAGTCACTTACCAGGTCTTTTAATCTGTTAAGCAAGCTTTATAATTTATAAAACCCTTAATATTTTCACAAGCGCACGGGTCATAGGTATATGAGGTGTCGATCCCGCAAGGAATTAGTGATCTAATCGAATTTTAATTTATCTAAGACCTAAAAATGTAATTAAAATGAAAATAAAAACTAAATAGAAAAGTAAATAATTGAATATGGAATGATTGAAATGAGAATTCTAAATTAATGCAAGAAATCAAATTTGAGCACCACCAATTGACAATTGAAATTCAAACAAGGAAGATTAACAAGTTATGAAAAAGGGATTTATCCTATCATCAATGCTAATTTAGTTCCTTTTATGTTAATACTGTGTCTGTTCTAGACATTTGAAGGATGGATTAGTTTCTCTCAATTTGCAATCACTAAGCCCTAAATCATAAACCCTAATTAAATTGAGTTACCGAACGTGTAATCTCTCATCTAACAAAACAACCCATAACCTAATTAGCTCTTAAACATTCCAATAAACAACTAGGTCCTCACACGAGACCTCTCTTCGTATAATTACCCATTTGATTATTTGCGTAGTTTATTAGATTGTTTAACTCTCTTTAACCAACCTAATCATTTTACATTCAGTTCACTCTCTTGATTTATTACCGAAGCATGAAATTACAACAAATAATCAGAACACCAAGCATCATTAACAACAAAAGCAACTAGATTAACATTGAATTAAGTATAAATCCCTCAAAGAAGTTAGAACATCCTTATCCCAAGATTCATCATCACCAATTCCATCTTATACATCAAATGAACGAAATTAAAGATAAAAGAATAAAAGATAACTTCGAGGATTAGAGGTTAAACCAGCTGAAGCTCCACCTTCTTCTTTCTCTTCTTCTCTCTCTTCCTTCTTCCTCCTTCCTCTTACTTGGGTTTTTTCTAAAGTGGCAAAATGGAGGCTCTCTTTCCACGTCATTTCTCTTGTCTTATGTAATATTTTCTACTTAGGGTAAAAACTAAGTTTTACCCGGGCCTAAAAGTCTGAAATAATCTGCGAAAAATTAAGTTTAGGAGGTCGATCCATGCCTGTCCTCATGTAGGTCACGATCGTGGCCAGCTGAAATGGTCTCTATCACGAATGGGGCCTAATGAAAGGGTCTCTACAAGGGCCATGATCGTGGCCCTGGGTCCTCCGTAACCTTCCTCCAAATCTTCTCCATTTTTTGATATCTGATCTCAAACATTAAAGCATCTCAAATACACAAAATTAAAGCTCAACAACATGCTCTAACTCACATAACACTCAAAACACAAATATCTAGCTAACGAACAAAATTCTAAACCTAAACATGCATGAATTAATTAATTAACAACTAAAAACATACTAAAATGCATATTAAAACATTATGCAACCTACAACTATCACATCCACACACTTGAAGTTGTGCTTGTCCTCAAGCAAAAGGAAAACAAACAAACAAAAATACACCAAACAACAACACACACATATAGGCACACATATGCAATAATGGTACAGTGGCATTGAACTTCACGAAACTAATTTAACTTCAAACACAAACCTTCAAATTGTTCTAACTTATTAACTTATTAAATCTGTGGCTAAGTACTTTGAACTAAATATACATACTAATCATGACCTTAATGTTAAATTCATTCACCCCTATCACTTGCAAACACACATTGATAATTATTTGGTCAATTAAAATTGTACCTATCCCTAAGTAGGTTTTCATGAAAATTTAAGCTATTCATAAAGATCGGTAGGTTTTATTTAACAAAACACTAGTTTTGTTAATTTTCATTGACATTGACCTAGCCTTTTGACTCGAAGAAAAACATTTATGATGAATGTCCCCGGTTACTCAACTAGGTCTTTTTTTTTTATTCATAAGCTTGGTTGGAACGTCATTCTAGCCTTTTGATGCAAACGCAAATATTTGTGAAGAATGTCTTCCAGTTACTCAGCTAGATCACATTCTCAACTTGCTACGAGGTCTATTCATGACCTGAAGGCCATTGGAATAGTTATTTATTTAAGAAATATAATTTTATTTTCATATTTTATTTCCTACCTCATTTCTTTAGCTAATCACTCTTATGAAAGGATACTAATAATCTTACTTATTCAATTTACCTAAAATTATAAATGTCTGTGGCAAATTCCTAAGGCGAATAAACTAACATCAAATCCTAATTAGCATGCATACTTAACCAAAGCGACTTAGGACACTAATTTCATAAGCTAATAAATATTTACAACCCAAAAGAGCTAAACTGATTCCATTAAGTCCTAGCCATTGCCACATTCACACGAGTCACATCATGCAAACCTAAACAAAACTAACATAACATATCCAAAATTGACACCCAAAATAAAAACAAATAACGTACATAACATAACCCTCCCTACACTTGGACAGTACATTGTCCTCAATATGATAAGGAAAAATAACATACAAGGTGGGAATCAAAATAAAATCATACGCAAACATAAGAACATAAAAAAGACAAAAAAGAAAAGATACGGGTTAGAGTATAAGAACCTATCATGGTTATTGAGGTGGTAATGGCGTTGGAGTCTAAAACCAACTGCGTTTGACGCCCAAGATTGCTGCCCTATCTTAAAATTGCTTTTAATGGAATAAAAGAGTTAGCAATCCAAACCATTCCTTGTATGCTTCAAACTCTATCTTTATTGTCTTCTATTCTGCTTGCTCTCGTTCCTTTGAAGATTCGAATTAATCAATTCTCATGAATGAGCTGCCCTCTTTTGGATTCTTTAATACCTTATTTATGCTGAATTTCACTTGTTCATCTCCAATCTGAAGGATGAGATTGTCTTCATGGAAGTCTACCAAAGCTTTTATGATGGTCAAAAATGACATACTAAGAATTAGCAGGAAATTTTGATCCTCTTGAAAGTCTAACATGACAAAATCCACATGAATGATAAACTTGTCCACTTTTATAGGTACATCCTCCACCACGCCAGATGGTTTCTTTATCCATTGATCTGCCAACTGAATATTCATAGATGTTGGCTTCACACTGCTGAGCTTCAATTTTCTAAAGGTTGACAAAAGCATAAGGTTTATACTTGTGTCTAAGTCAAAATGAAAAACTAGACTACTACTATAGTAATGGTGAGTCTAGGTTGATCCCAAGAAGAGTGTGTGTAAAGTTGTTGAAATGAAATTAATCGGTGTTTAGGTTTAAAGGGGTTTTGGATTTTTCAAACAAGAAAATAAAATGAAACTAGACTAATAAAAACAAATTAAAGAAAACTTGCAAAAAATTGATAAAGTTAGGATTTCGGTAGAGACTCGGTTCTTTGGTTCAATCTCGGCCTACACCCTAATTAAACATATTTCATTGATTTATTGTTCTCAAACCTCTCCTAATAACTACTAATCGTGGGTTAATAGTTAACTCGAGATTTTCCCTTAAGTAATGTTTAATCAAAATAGGATCGTTAATTAAACCTAACTATCGAATAACTTAGCATAAGATCTCTAGATTCAATTAGGTAGTAGCATTATAAATTAGGAAAATTGATTAATCAAGGCAATAACCATATAGGATGCATCATTTAACCTAGGTTATGTTATCCCTAATGATTATGAATCATTAGTCACTATACATGAATTTCAAAATATCAATTACTAATTATATCAAAATTTTGGCAATGGTTTTGCAAATAAACAATTCAATGAATGCATTAAAATCATATTTTCAGAATACCCAATGGGTTTATACACAAATAACCAAACAATAATGAGAGTATGATTATCCATACATAAAACCCAAATCAATTAAGATAGGATAACACAATCAATTTATAATCAGAGAAAGAAACAAAAAAAATAGTAAAATACACTTAACCCGCGTCATCGGCGTTGATGTCACCTCCGAACTAGTGTCGGGACATTTATCCCTTCATGGATCTCTCCCCAAAAAATGCTTTAGCCCCCACATTGAATGTCTCAACTGAAACCCCTTCTCTTCTCTTACGCTCCCTCTGTTCTCTTTGTAACCTACCGCTACTCTCTCTGATTTTATGAATTATTTTCTGGTCCACTATCACTGTTTATTATCTTTTAAAACCTACCTCATTACTGTGCATTTTAGATAAAAAGCGTCATGCATAAACACATCATCTGCGTGAAATGTAGAATTTTTCTACTTTTACCCCTCTGTTGTGCTCCTGCGCTGTGTCGTTTTACTTCATATTACTTCTTGCTTCTGCACTGCATCTTCGTCTTCTGCCTTGTGTTTTCTTCCTTGTTGCATATTTTTGGTCTGCTTCTTCTCCCAGCTACCTTTTCTTTATTAACTAAAGTAATTGTGTGCATGGCTATGCAAAACATTAAATTCACAAACACCTTGCATAGTCCATGCACCACAACCTTGAGCAACTTTGATTGATTTGTGTTTCTATTTTTCTTATCTTCTTTTTGTCTTTTAATTTTCTTCTTCTCGCTCAATAAAGACAAGTGACAATTAATCTTCAGAAAATGGCCAAAATATTGAGCTTTTGACTTACTTTAACTTTTTTACTTCCGAATTGTGCTTAAATTCACATATGAATCAAAGTGAGTATATTAAGCAATTTAATATCATTAATCACTAAGTGTTAAGAAATAATTAAACAATCAATTAAGCACATGTCAATTTCCCCCACACTTAGCTTTTGATCGTCCTCAGGCAAAGCATCAAAATTAAACTCATAGACCCAAAAACATTAACTCATTTCTTATATGTTCCAATAATACATAATCATAAATAAAGATGAATGACTTTCAAAAATCATAGCAAGAAGTCAACATTCCAAGCTTTTACTCATGATCAATCAACATTCATTATCTTCAAAAACTGACCAATTTAATGGTAGACTCGAAAATTGTGTTTAACTAAAATATATCCATAGATACACTCATCACCGTTCATGATCATGTCATTCCACAACTTTGCATATCATTTCATTTTTCAACCACTAATGTGCATATGCAAAATTAAGGATCAAAGGACTTTTCAAGGTTGTAATGTAGGCAAAGGTACGGTGAGATGCATTTAGGTCAAGTAGCATGAAAGCCATTAAAGCTAGTAAAACAAAGCAACACTCAATATTACATCAAGTGCACAAGTTAACACTCATCAAAAACTGGGTACTGTCAGCTATGAAGAATGTAACATTTATATTTCACAAAACAATTCAGCTCTCACACACAAGTCACATAAACCGTATACCAATCCAAAGGAATCACTCATACAATTGATGACAATACATTAAAACCATAAAAGAGTTATCCTTCCAAGCCAACATCTACCTTATATTCAACATACTCCAATAACACATTCAATACAACTTTAAAAGAATGCATTAATCATAAACAACTTTTCAACACATATGCAATTCCTCCTTGATACATTTACTTAAACTTTCTTCTTTTCTTCTTTTCTTCTTTTTTCTTTATTTCTTTTCTTTCTTTCTTTCCCTTTCTTTTTTTTCTCTTATAAAAATTGAAATGAACTACATCGACGTGGGGATTTCAATGATAAGGTATAAAATAACATCCCAATATTATAACCAACCCGTACATATGCATACCCCCACACTTCTACTTTTGTATATCCATAAACTCAACAATCAACAAATGTTCCACAGGCATCAAGGCTTAGGAAGGAAATTTGGTTAGATTAAAGCATGTAATGTGGCTAATACATAAATAAAAGGCAACTAAAGTTTAAGGGGGCTTATTAAAAAGGAAAATCATATAATAGGTAGCTATTTGGCTAATGTAGTTCGGAATAGCAAAGAATGCCTAATCATATCCATGTTAATGCATGTGATTAAAATGTGGTCTTGAATAGCTAATAGCATTACAAATTATGAAAATTGATTAATCAAGGCAATAACCACATACAATGTGTCATTTAACCTAGGTTATGTTATCCCTAATGATTATGAATCATTAGTCGCTACATATGAATTTCAACAAAACAATTACAGATTATATCGAAATTCTGGCAATGGGTTTGCAAGTAAACGATTCAATGAACACATTAAATTCATTTTTCACAATACCCAATGGGTTCATACACAAATAACCGATCAATAATGAGAGTATAATTTTCCATACACAAAACTCAAATCAATTAAGGTAGGATAACACAATTAATTTCTAATGAGAGAAAGAAACAACAAAAATAGTGAAATACATTTAACCCAGATCATTGGCATCAATGTCACCTTCGAACCGACGTCGAGATGTTTAGCCCTTTGTAGGTCTCTCCAGAAAGAATGCTTTAGCCCCCACATTGAATGTCCCAACCGAAACCCTTCTCTGCTCTTATGCCTCCCTCTGTTCTCTTTGTAACCTACCGTTACTCTCTCTAATTTTATGAATTATTTTCTATTCCACTGCCACTATTCACTATTTTTAAAACCTACCTCAAAGTTGTGCATTTTAGATAAACCACTTCATGCATGAGCACAGGGTCTGCATGAAATGCAAACATCATCTGTGTTAAACGCAAAATGTCTACGTGAACATTGTCTGTTTTTACGTAGCACGTCTGTGTTTATGTTTTGTTCCTCTGTTGTCCTTCTACGCTGTGTCGTTTTGCATCATGTCACTCCTTGCTTCTGCGTTGCATCTTCATCTGCTACCTTACGTTTTCTTCCTTGCTGTGTCTTAGCCTGCTTCTTCTCCCAGTTGCCTTATCTTCATTATTTAACTTAGTTGTGTGCATGACTATGCAAAACATTAAATTCACGTACACCTTGCATAGTCCATGTATAGCAATCTTGAGCAACTTTGATTTATTTGTGTTTCTATTTTTCTTATCTTCTTTTTATCTTTTAATTTTCTTATTCTTGCTCCATAAAGATAAGTGAAAATTAATCTTCAGAAAATGGTCAAAATATAGAGTTTTTGACTCACTTTAACTTCTTTGCTTCCGAATTTTGTCTAAAATCACATATAAGTATCTTAAGCAATTTAATGTCATTAATCGCTAAGTGTTATGAAATAATTAAACAATCAATTAAGTACATATCAGTCGCATAAGCATTTTGCGAATTCCAACTCTCCATCCACACAATGTTTTGTGAAGCTTTCAAGATCCTTTAACTTAGAAGGCTTGTAACTGGTGATAATAGAGCTACAGCTTTCAGTTAGTACTACCATTTGATTCTCTTCCCAAGTCTACTTCTTTGTTAACATGCCCTTTAGGAATTTGGCATACTTGGTCATATGTTCCAATGCCTCAACAAAAGATAGAATAATTTTCAAAATCTTTAACTTCTCCACAAAATTTGCAAATTATTAATCCAGTTTGTTCATTTGTAATCATTGAGGGTATGAGATCTTGGGTGGATATGGCAGAGGGGCAACATAAGGAAGATACTTACTCATGTCTATGTCTTTCCTCATTTCTTGGTCTTTTTCAACTAAGCAGGGTGCAACTTGTGTCTCTACTGACTGCTTAAGTTCCTTCCCACTTCTAAGTGTGATTGCTTTGAGTTACTCCCTTGGGTTTGCTTCAATATTGCTCAGGAGACTCCCCACACTTCATGTAGACAGTGCATTTGCCAATTGACTTATTTGAACCTCTAATTTATGAATTGAAAAATCATGGCTTTTCGTCACTTGCTCGAATTTACCTTCAAGTCTCTTATAAGCTTTATCCATGTTCATGAGCTTTTCCAAGATTTTTTCTAACCCAGAGTCCATATAATTGGTTTTTTTTTAGAATTTAGGTGGCTCTTGAGGTCAAAATTGACCTTCTGCATTGTTTAACCAAGAAACATTTGGATGGTTTTTCCACCTCAGACAGTAATTGTCAGAATAGGTATTGTTTCCTCCTCCTCCACCAAATTAAGTGTCTATGTAGTTGAATTGCTTCATTTTTTCACTTTGCGTTGAAAAACAATCAGCAGTAAAATGGTTATTTTGCCCGCATAATTCGTATCTATACTGAATTGCTTTGACAGGAGCCACTAAACAGACTTGGAGGTTGTTAAACTGTCTTGTCAAAATGTCAATCTCAGCCTACATTGTTGTTATTGAATCAAAAACAATTACTCCCTTATGATCGAGGAAAGTTGACTGCTATTAACTTCTATCCGATGACTAAAAATAGATGTTACTTGTCATCTCTTCCAACAATTCCTTCGCTTCTTCAATTGTCTTCAGCTTAAGAGATCCTCCAGAAGCCACATCTATGGTGTCTTTTGTAGGTGGACTGACTCTATGATAGAATGTTTGCAAAAGAAGTTCCTTTGGTAGATTACAGTGAGGACATCTCCTTTGCAAGTCCTTGTAATGTTCCCACACTTCGTATAGTGGCTTCCCATCATTTTTTTTGAAAATTCAGAATTTCCTTTATTAACCTTGTTGTCTTTATGAAGAGGAAGTACTTATCTAAAAATGCACGCACCAACTGCTCCCAAGTTGTGACATTTATAGATTTTAAAGAATGATACCATATGTTAGCTCGATCTCGTAATGTGAAAGGAAAGAGTCGCATCCTAACACTGTCTTTTGACAACCTTTGATATCAGAAAGTATCACATATTTCCAAAAAATTCACTAAATGAGCACTAGGATCCTCATTATTTAACTCATAAAATTGTACATTTGTTTGTAGCATGTTTAGCAAAGTTGGCTTAATCTCAACTGAGGATGCTTGTACCAGTGGTCCAGTGATGCATTCATCTGTAGCATTAAATCTCGGTCTCATGAAATCCATCAAAGTTTGTTGCTGGCCTCTTTGATTGTACTCTTCTGTCATTGTTTCTTTAATTTCTTCTTAGCATTGTACTCTTCAGATTGCTTTTTCCAATCGGGTGATGTCAAGTGCTAAGGTTTCAGTGATTTGACTTGAACTTCAAGTAACTCTTGCGTTCATGCAACTACAATGACATAAGAGGGGCGAAACTTCTTAGACTAAAGGAATCCAACTAATCCTAAGGCGCTAAAACCTTGTTGAGCAACTTTTACAATTTATAAACCCTCAATTATTTCACAAGCACACGGGTTGTAGTGTAGTATATAAGGTGTCAATTCCACGAGGAATTAGTGAACTAATCAAATCCTAATTTGTTTAAGGCCTAAAATTGTAATTAAAATGAAAATAAAAACTAAATAGAAAAATAAACAATCAAATATGGAATGATTGAAATTAGAATTCTAAATTAATGCAAGAAATCAAATTTGAGCACCACCAATTGACAATTGAAATTCAAACAAGGAAGATTATCAAGTTATGAGAAAGGGATTTATCCTATCATCAATGTTAACTTAGATCCTTTTGTGTTAATGCGGTGTCAATTCTAGACTTTCGAAGAGTGGATTAGTATCTCGAGTTGTAATCACCAAGCATTAACTCATAAACTCTAATTAATTGAGTTACTAAGCATCACTACAAGAAAAATGCAATTTTATGATAGAAATTACCGACAGAAAACATAAATATTCCGTCGATAAGTAGTATTACCGAAGGACAAAGGTGAAGTAAATCACACGTTAATATAGAAATTACTTATAATTGATGAAATACACAAGAAGAGGGGTTGAATTGTGTATTCTTTTTGCGAATACAAATTCTTTGTATTTCTGATAAGACCTTTTCTGACTTGTTAAAAGAATAT
>JAOTAY010000007.1:8528647-8560288 GCA_025629805.1 Erythroxylum baracoense | reverse complement strand
TTCTTGAACTCTCTCACAGGCGTGAGAAATGAAAGTCACGCCTGTGACTGTGATGCTTTTGATTTAAGATTTTCATTTCCTAAATCCAAATTGATATAAATTCTTCTTACACCCAAATCAATTATTCTTTGTTCATTTTTGCTATGGAAAATTTTCAGTAAATTGTGGGGTAATATTTTTACTTTTCCTATGAATTTTCTTTATTTAAAAATTATTATTATCTATTTCTTTTATTTGGATACCATTTAATAAATTGTGTATTAATTGTTTTTATTAAATTATTTGTTTTTGAATCATTTAATTTTATGTCTATAATTATTCTATGATCCCATCACGAATTTTCCAGGCCTAGTCTTTAATTAAATTTAAATGCTATAATTTATTTATTTATACTTAATTCAAATAAATTCCCAGTGGTGACATGTAGTCGCTATAAAATCCGTATAGGGACCTAGGGCCAACAATATCATGTAAACTAGAGCATATAATAATGCACTACTAACATGATTCATACACAATATTGGTTCATCAATTGCTCTTTATGTTCTCTTTGATATAATCTATTAATCACTATTCACCTCTTTTCAGGAGATGCATTTAGTTCTATTAACTTTATAGATGGCTTTTTTACTTGTAATTTAATGATTTTACTTTTAGGTTCCATCTCACATGATGCTGGGTATAACAAAGCATGAAGAAGCACCACCTGCACCACATCATCCTCTTTCTCCAATAGGTGATGCATGTTTACAGATGTGTCTCACAATTATTCATAAAATTTTGGTAATAGTGCATTACAAAGATGATGAAGGAATAAATGAGGTGATTAAATGCTCATTGGTATGTTGCTTATTCTTATTACCAATCCTTTTCTTTATCCTCGTACTAAACTGTTGCAAAATTATCTTTCTAAGAATGGACTCAACAAATAAGGGATATGTTAGATGCTAGAAAGTGTGGAGATGTAACTTTTTGTGACAAAGATTTTAAAACCGTAATAGAATGTTATTCTTAGGCAAGTAGCCCAGGTTCTACATTTTTTATTGTTCATGCTCTCTTATCCAAAACTTAAAGGGATTCTATATCACTAATCATAATCTGAGTGCAGTTTATAGCTTGTGAATGATATCAATGTGAGTTGTAATGATCTGCTTGGCCCTTAAATATGCCCTTTCCACTAGCTCCCTAACTTCTGAATCCACCACATTTACAGTTGCCATGGATTCTTGTATATCAAACACTAGCATTTAATAAGCACATCAAATTAAAATTTCAAACTGTTAATAGAGGATTTCACAAAATCATGACCACTTTCTACTTTGTATCAGTGACTTATATAGCAAAAAGTGGTTCATGACTGACCTTCCACCAAGTGCAACAACCATTTGGTTCTCTAAGTAGCTTCTGCTATACAATGAAGACTCTAACCTCTCCTCACTTGGAGCAAATCATGTAAGACCATTGACTTGGCCACGGGGTATGATTGATATCTTGGCCATAAGACCATATTCAGGAATTAAAACACCAACCAAAGCGTGTCGAACCTCTTCAGATAACGAAACAAAATGGTTATGATGGTTGAGACTTTTAGCAGTGCAGTTAACCCTACTAAATCTATCATTCTTCCTTTAACTTAGGTTTTTTATATCTATAAGTTTTAGCTTCAGAATGTGACTAGCAACATAAACCTGAGAAAAATCTCTCTTGCTAGTGAACTTAAGATCATGAGGGGATGCAGATCGAAAATGCCTATAATCACATGTTGCCCAATCACACAAGGAGGAAACAGAGCAAACAAATGACAAGCTCAAACAAAATACGAGGAGGGAGGGTCAAAGGAATGAGGGATGGTGGAGAAATTTCAAAGAAAGAGTAAACAAAACGATGAGTTTACCAGTAATCTAATCCCTCTACTTAACAAAAATGTTGGGTTAAGGTTTGTTTAACATTTAATAAAAATGGTGGGTCTCACATTTAATAATAAATTAATATTTTTTATTTAATTAAAATATGGGTCCCACCTTACCACGTGCTAACGTGGCACAAGGATCCACTCATCTTAATAAAAAATTATTTTTCCAATGCGCCATGTCAGCGCTTACCTGATACTTAACATAATCGTTTGAATTTTCCATTAGGGTGGGGTTAAACTTTGACATTTTCCAAATGTTAGGGTTAGAATTATTAACGTTTGAATGTTTGGGTCATACTTGTTGATTGGTGCAAAACTTAGGGTCAAAAGTGGCCCTTTTTCCATACAATTAATTAAATCTATTACTAATGATAGAGAATTAATATGATTGAACTTAAAATATTAATTTCGTGTTCTATGTCTAATTAAAACATTGCATGATAAAATAATTGAATTATAAAAAAATTTTACACAAAAAGATTGGTTAAAATTACTTTGACATTCCTAAATATTTAATTGATTATGGTACATTGCTAGATGCAAAAACTTGATATATAGATATAAATAATTTAATTAGGGAATTAAAGATGCATTAAAGAGTTTAATTTAGCTAATCATAAATATAATTTATGATTATAATTTTTGTTCATTACTAACATATTTGAGAACATAATGAGTCACACACAAAGAATAAATTGAAGAGAGAAAAATGTGTTTTAATCAAGTTCAACGTAATTGTAAAGGTTGAAAAACTTTATAATTAAATATAAGATAATTAATAAATAAAGACTAATATGGGATGTTAGATCTTATTTGATTCTAATTGGTATTTAATTCAAATTAATTATAATTCTACTTAAATTTTAATTATATTAAAAATTTTTAATTGAATTACTAAAAGATCTCAAACCTATTATAAATAAACTTATGCTCTAAAAGTACTAAAACTTTTTATCCAATTTCTATATAACAATTGTAGAAATCTCTTAACACATTATGTGAATATTATTTGAAGCTGAACATATGTGCAACTATAATAATTGGGATAAACTAATTTTAGAAATAATTAGAAGAAAAAGAAAATGATCAAACTTCGTAATAAGATGCGAATTATGATTTATGATTTATTATGTTTTATATATTAATCATATTGTAAATTTTAAATGATATTAATTTTCAAAAAATTAAATGTAAAATATTCATATTTATTCCGTTATGCGTGAAATCAAATTTAGTCTTAATTTTCCAACAAATAAATCATTGTTAAAATCGAGAAGCAGACTACCATAATATATAATTGTCAAGGTTCCAAAGTTAAGCTTGCGAAGATGTGTTCGGAGCAGGACAAACACTAGAGTTAAGAAACACAGAACTATGAAAGTGATTTAATAAAAGAGAATTTCCTGAGATTGGATCCTTCTTTGGCAACCAATATTATCGTTTGTCCTTTATTAAAACCCTTGAAGGAGATGGCGTACTTTTTTTTTTTTTCCATTCATGCGCCTTTTCCCTTGCAAGAGATGTTGGAATGGTGACAAAAGAATGAAGCCCCCTTGCAGGCACAAACCTGGAAACTATACTACACTGTCTGACCCCTTGCAGACACCAAGCTTTTTAGGCTTTGATGATGCGTTACTTCACGGGATAGTTTATTGAGCCCTCTTGCTTGACTGATCAATCTTTTCATATTATTGTACTGTTCCCATGTTAGAGCTCATTTGGATTCCTCGGGTTTGGAAAAGTAGCAATTACTGGAGATGCGGTTGACGGTTCTAATCAATTCTCAATCACCTCGAGATCGAAACATGTTTACAGTTTACCCAGAAAGGTTAATGCTAACAAACAAAGTTTAGAACTTTTAATAGTCCAGCCAAAGCCCCTTTCAGGTCTTGTGCCAAATAAAAATATGTTACACTAACAATAGTGTCAGAAGAAGAAGAGAAGCCAGTAAGCAATAAACTGAAAGGAATAAGATCTTACCTTAGTCAATGGATATAGTGCGAATATGCAACTAATGCAGCCTGTCCCTGCCTCCAAATTCTCTGTGCCACTTACCCAATATCAACTCTGTGTCACTTTATCCTAACCATCTATTCATGTGAGTCTCACATGAATGGATGGCTAGGATGAAGTGACACAGGGTTAATATTAGGTAGGAGGTACAAAGGATCAAGTCCCCCTGTCCCTTGCTCAAAGTCCCCGTATGTTTCCCTGTCAACAGAAACACTAAAGTCTGCCCTAGTTTATCATGTGGGAAAAAGAATATTACAACTACTAGACTAGGAGAGACTAGATTAAAAGTACTCCTTGTCAGATAGAGGACGGTGAGATGTTAGATTTAACTTCATCTCTGTACGTGAACCTAATAAATTAAACAAAATTATTTCTTCCTCTACAAACGAAATTTAGACCTCTGAAACTCGTCTCATCACTGAGTCAAATCTTTTGGAGATATTTTCGAATACAATATCAGTGCCCATCATTTCTTTGTGAGTTCGTCGACAAAAGATGATCATTGCTTCAGATAACAGCAACTTCGAGTCTCCGTCTAAATTTATTTGGCTTTACACCAAAGCAAGCTCGGTTTTCTCCGCGTAAGCCACAGATAATTGTTCAACAAGAATATGGATTTTACTTCTAAAATCCATCGCATTTGAATGTTTTGAATCTACCCATAGTAGAATACTGTGGTAAAGGCAAATAAGGGTATTAGGAGATAGTGACATCCTTGGCTAAAACAACAGATAAGCATTGACAAAAGCTCACTTATGGCTTCCCATCGTGGAAACACTAGTGTGGTTGCTTAATGACATCAGAGAGACACCGTTCCTTTATTTCAGATAAAGCAGACATGGTGTTCCCTAATACATAAATATATATATACATATTGACGGCCAAGTTAGGCCTTTGACAGAACATTTTCTTCTAGGACGGATGACAAAGGAACCAAATCATCTTTACCGTTTTTCCAGCTCCAATCCTATCACTAACCTCGTTCACAGGCTTTGCAATAAATAAATGAGATTTGTGAATGATATGATTTGGCACTGTTTTGGATCAGGGGAAACGGATCAGATGATTTCCTTTCGGATGACAAACTTAACCTGATTGGGAACATCAGCAATTGGTTTGGTAGGATATGGTAAACTAAACCTGTCAGAGTAATTTCAGACCATTCCACGCCAGTCTTCCATTGCAGTCTTTTGTTCGGTCATCTTGTTACTAAATTAGTTTGTTTAGAACACTAAAGCCTATTGTAAGTGTTAAAGCATTGTTTTCTTCAACATCACTGTTACTTTCCAATGCATACCATATCTTTGGACATCAATTGCTCAATGACAAAGATAAAATATCCCCATGTATTTAAAGTTGGCATGCATATCGAGGTTAATGGTCAGATCCTGTAAGGAACAAGACCAACCATGATTCAAATTCCAGGTAAAAGCATACACTTTCACTTTATAGACACTGTCGAAGACCGCAGCTTCACTTTTGTCTCCTTTTTGCGTTGCAAGAGGCAGGACCCAATCCTTAGTTTACACATTCTAGCGATTGCCATCACTTCGCATGATTACCTGCACGCCAAATACGCTCTCTCTCTCTCTCTCTCTGCCTCCCCCCTAACAGTAACACATAAAAAGTGGTCAAAATTCAAACGAAAAACGAATAAAGGGACGGCAAAATGTAAAACTTTACCTTTACTTTTCCACTTTTCCTGTATTCATACATGCCAATGTTTTACGCGGTTGTATGCTAGAGGTGATACAGAGAGTAAGATTGATGACCTCTAACATTATCCTTTACTTTATCAACATTAAAATTAATTAATATATTTTCGTAACAATTACTATTCCTTAAATTAACATATTGTATTGTTAAATGTGTACAACAAGCTCTCCGTATAAATAAGAATTTAATATATAATCTTATATATTATATTGAAAAACTATTATATTTTGATTGTTGTTCTTGATTTATATCTTACAATCAATCTTATGTTTGTAGTTTAGTAAAATAATTATTTAAAAAAATTATGATAAGTATAAATTATAGTGTGTTTTTTATACATTAGAGTGTGCTTTGAGTATATTCTTAAAGTGATAATCTATGTTTAAGACTTAGATTTATGCACTTATTAGTGTTTTGTGTTTTTTGTTAGTTAGGACAAGAATGTGAACATAATTGTATGCTTTAGCAAATGTTTAACATGTTGGATGATGAGTATAGGCAAAAAAGTTAAAGAAAAAATGAAGCAGCAGCTAGAGAACTATGTTGGGTCATGAATGTGCACCTGCACGATTGTGCATAAGGGTAGCAGGAACTTTGGTGAAACCTTTGTCATGATTGTGTATAGAATGCATGATCATGAAAGAAAGGATGTGCAAGAAGTTGTAATACACAATTGTGCAAATGCCAAAATTTCAAGTTGCAAGATTGATAAATGTGAATTGTACCATCTTTTAGGGCTTAGTTTGATATATATTTAAGTGTGAACTTAATCGGTTAGTATGTGTTTATATTAGAATTGTGTTAGTTTGTTAATTAATTGTGTTTAAGTTTTTTATAAGTTAGTACAAATCTTTGAGCTTAATTATTATGTCTTTGAGGTACCTTGATATGTTTGTTAGTGTTTTAGGGTCAACATCAAAGAATGGAGATGTTTCAAAGACAATCAGGCAGAAACAATGACCCAGGCCACGATCATGACAGAAGCACTAGAGTTAGCCCACAATCGTGGCCTTATTGCCACAATCGTGGCCTTATTACCATGATCGTGATAGAAGGCTCAAATGTGGCCCACGATCATGGCTTGCAGGGCCACGGTCATGGCCTCTGTTTGGCAGACACATAGACATTCAAAAAAGTCAAACTCCCGAGGAAGTTTTTGGACCTTTCAAACTTAGGGAAAACCCTAGAGCTGCCCAGAACACCACAAAAGGTATATAAAGAATAAGACAAAGAAGATGAGGGGCTTTTGCACAGCCACCATTGAGAAATCCTAAAGAGAGTTCATCGAGAGATTGAGAAAGAGAAGAAGGAAGAGAGACGTGGAGAAGAAGCCGACGCGAAGTACTTTCTGGAATAGTAAATTTTCAGCTATTATTGACTTTGTCATCGATTCTCTTGTTTTCGGTGTATTTTCAATTTTATTAATGTATAAAATTAGAATAACTGTTGATGATAAGATTGTGTGAATGTTGAGGATGTCTAAATTCATCTTCGAGTTATTTTTATCTTTGATTTAATAAAAATCTGATTTTTTTATGTTTTTTAGATTCATTGTGATTGATTTATGAGATTGCATAATTCGGTAATAGCCTAAGAGGGTGAATCGAATGAAAAATAATTAGGCTAACGAGAGTTAGGTGATTTAATAAGAACAAGAAATTAATCAAATCGGTAATTTTATGAAGAGAAATCTCACATAGGTTCCTGATAGTTTATTGGACAACTTTAGATCTAATTAAGGTTTTGGATAGATTGTTAATTAAGAGATTGCAATTTTTCATAATCTGATTAGGGTTTAAAATTTAGGGTTAATGGTTATAATTTGAGAGAGAGTAATCAACTGTAGAATCGTCAAGGACCAATAATCCAATAATTTATAATCAATTAGGTTAGCGTTAAAGATAGGCAAAAATTTCCCTTTCTTTCAATTGATAGTTCCTTTAGGTTGATTCTTAAGTGTATGCTGCATCTGCTACTTTGTTAATATTTTCGTAATTGATTCTTGGAATTGAGTTGTCTGATTGAATTAAATTCTTGCCTTAGTTTTGTTACATTTTAAATTACTGCGAATTGTTTTAACCTTAGATTTTAGGATTAGATTAACCCTCTTTGTGAGATCAACATCTTATGTATCATATGAACGACCCATACTCTTATAGATTATCTAGGTTAAATATTAAAATTTACGCATATCGAAAAATTGCAATTAAATTTTTGGCGCCGTTGTTGGGGAGGTGACTAGTTTAGTTCTATAGTTTAAGGCGTTTAGTTAGTTTTTATTTTTTTATTTCATTCTTTCTTTTCTACTTCTGACATCGTGCTCTTGCATGAACACAAGAGTCATGAGAGGTTCGAGTTACGCAACTGAAATCTTAGATTTAGACATCACTCGACTAGAACGAACCATTAGGAAAGCTCAGTGTGAAGAAGAAGAAGAAATAACGAAATCAACAATGACTGAGGAATTTCTGCAAAATTTGGACTACAGAGCAAACCAATAACGTCAATAATGGACCCTTATAGAATTCATGGAATCAAGGTTTAATGTGGCTAACCAAGGAGTAGCTAGCCTACCCGTACAAACAACATCATTTGAAATCAAACAAGCCCTTTTAAACATGCTTCAATAGAATGTGCAGTTTTATGAACTAACGAACGAAGATCCCAACACATATACAGTGAACTTCCTTGAAACCTGTGATACTTTTCAATATCTTCAGATGGTACCTTTTAGCACCATCAGATGTCGGAGGATGTGGTCAGAATTAGGCTTTTCCCTTTTACCCTTAGAGATAGAGCAAAGGCTTGGTGTCATTCCTTTAATCTAGCCGATGTCACGACGTGGGATCAGCTAGTTCATGTTTTCTTAGACAAATATTTTCTCTGACTAAGACCACTAAGATCATCAAGGAAATTACTGACTTCCAGCAAAGTGATGGAGAATCGATCTGCGAAGCATGGGAGAGATACAAGGATTTGGAACGGAAGTGCTCACACCACAACTTACCCAAGGAATTCTTGTTACAAACATTCTATAATGGAGTAACTCCACATATGAGAGGCACGATTGATGTAGCTTCAGGAGTATCACTGATGAGAAAGATGGTTGATGAAGCGGAAAGGCTAATAGAGGAGATGGTGATTAATAGTTTCCTGTGGATGAACAAATAAAGTAGACAAATTACTACCTTTTGAGAGAAAAAAGGAATTGTGGCTGTTGATCAAGTGAAGGAAATGCAAGCTAAAATTGATAAGTTGACGTGACAACTCAATAATATGAAGGCTTCATCCTCAGCTTCGGTGAAAGCCGTGCAACTCAAGTGTGAACTCTGTGGACAAATGGAGTATGAAACAGTGGACTGTCACTTGATGAAGGAAAGTGATCAAGAGTAAGTGAATTATATGGGAGCTCAATATGGACGAGGAGGGGGCAACAATCCTTACTCTAACACCCATAACCCTAGTGGAAGAATCACCCTAACTTCTTTTGGACAAACAATGCTAGAGGACAATTTAGACCTCAAGGACAATTAGGCTTCCAAGAAGATAAACTAACCTCAATGGTATCCAAGTTGATAGGATTTTAGATAAGCTTGGAACTCGAGATGATGCACAAAAGAAGCTAGATGGAAAATTTGTACAAGTAACAAAGAACCATGCCTCTTTAATACACAATCTAGAGGTCCAAGTACACCAATTATCAAAAGTTTTTTTTGCGCAAAATTTAGGAAGTTTTCCTAGCAGTTCAGGAACAAAACCAAAGGAGTAATTAAAAGCTATTAAACTTCAAAGAAAAAGGGACTCGAACCACCCACAAAGAAAATAGAGGAGCCCATCCATCTTGTTGAGAAAGATCAAGAAAAGGAGAATGAAATAAATATGAGCGAATATCCTCCTTATGTTGCACCTCCACCATATCAACCCAAAATCCCTTTTACTCAACGATTATAAAAGAAGAAGTTAGATAGAAAATTTGCAAATTTCGTTGAGAAATTAAAGATGCTAAAGATAAATCTTTCCTTTGTAGAGGCATTGGAACACATGCCTAAATATGTAAAATTTTTGTAGAGGCATTGGAACACACATTATCAAAGAAGCGTACTTGGGAAGGTAATCAGACAGTAGCTCTAATTGGCACTTGCAGTTCTATAGTCACCAGTTAAATGCCATCTAAATTAAAAGATCCAGGGAATTTCACAATACCCTATGTGGTTGGTGAGTTTGAATTTACAAAATGTTTGTGCGATTTAGGAGCAAGCATTAATCTTATGCCTTTATTGATATTTAAGAAGTTAGGACTGGGTGAGGTCAAGCCAACGTCGATGTTAATTTAGTTAGCTGATCAATCCATTAAAAGAACGTTTGGAATAGTGGAAGAAGTTCTAATGCAAATGGATAAGTTCATTATTCCTTTAGATTTTGTGTTTTTGGATTTTGAAGAAGATAAGAACTGTCCATTGATCTTAGGTCGACCATTTATGAATATAGGAAAAGCAATAATTGACATTCACGAAAGGAAATTAACACTTCGAATAGCTGAGGATCAGATCAAATTTAATATGAATAAGGCCTTAAAGAATCTAATAACGAGCAGCGCATGCATGAAAGTTGAATTTATAGATCAAAATGTGGAAGAACAAGTTGAGAGTTGCTTCGTAGAAGTACAGTCAGCGGAAGCACAGAAAGAAAATTGATATAAAAAACCAAAATCTAAAGGAGACAATAAGATGGAGGACTTAGATGTTCAAATGCATCAAGATAAATTGGTTCGAACCAAAGCACTTATACCACCATCTACAGAAAAACTACCAATATAAAAGCTTAAACCTTTACTTGCACATCTCATATATACCTTTCTAGGTAAAGGTCAAATGTTACGGATAATAATCTCCAATCAATTGAATGAGAAACAAGAAAATAAGGCGGTAGAAATTGTTAGAAAGTGAATGAAAGCCATCAGATGGAAAATTGCTGACATTTGAGGCATAAGCCCAAATGTTTGCATACACTGAATAAACCTAGAGGAAGGATGTATGGCGGTGAGGAAGCGTCAATGGAGGTTGAATTATAGCATGAAGGAAGTGGTCAAGAAGGAAATCATAAAACTCTTAAATGCAGGTATAATTTATCCTATCTACGATAGTGAATGGGTCAGCCCAGTACAATGTGTACCTAAGAAGGGTGGAATGACGGTAATAGAAAGTGATAGTGGAGAAGTAATTTCAACAAGAATAGTCACAGGATGGAGAGTATGCATAGATTATCAAAAACTCAATTCAGTGACTAAGAAAGATCATTTTCCTCTTTCGTTTATAGAGCAGATGATAGAAAGGGTAGCTGGTCATTCATTTTATTGCTTCTTATATGGATATTTGAGATATAATTAGATTTTCATTTACCTTGATGATCAGGAAAAGACTACATTGACTTGCCCTTATGGTACCTTCGCATATAGACAGATGCCTTTCAGACTTTACAATGCCCCGACTACATTTCAAAGATGTACGATGTCTATCTTCTCTGATGTGATAGAAGATATAATAGAGGTGTTCATGGATGATTTTTCAATTTTTGGAGATTCTTTCGAAATGTGTTTAACTAATTTGGAAAGAATTCTTCAAAAATGTGAAGAGTCATACTTGGTACTGAATTGGGAGAAATGTCATTTTATGGTGCAAGAGGGGATAGTGCTAGGGCATAAAATCTCATACAAAGGATTCAAAGTTGATAAAGCAAAAATAGAAGTGATAGATAAACTTCCACTACCAAGCAATGTAAAAGGAGTGAGAGGATTTTTAGGTCATGTAGGATTTTATCATTGATTCATCAAAGATTTTCACAAATTGCAAGACCTTTAACAAACCTTTTGGTCAAGGATGTGCCTTTCTTGTTTGATGAGAAGTGTATGTCTGCATTCAACACACTAAAGGAGGCATTAATATTAGCAAAAATTCTATCACCACCGAACTTGACACTTTCATTCGAAGTTATGTGTGATGCAAGTGACTAAGCCATAGGTTACGTAATGGGTCAAAGAAAATATAAGAGGTTGCATGCAATTTACTATGCCAATAAGACCCTTGCAGGACCTTAGTTGAATTACACCACTACAGAGAAGGAACTACTCACAGTAGTGTACGCATGTGATAAGTTTCAACAATACCTTTTAGGTTCAAAGGTAATCGTATTCAATTCACTGATCACGCAGTATTAAAATACCTTTTCAACGAAAAAGATGCAAAACCAAGGCTTATTCGATGGGTGTTACTTTTACAAGAATTTGACGTAGAGGTAAGAGATAAAAAGGGAGCAGAAAATGTAGTTGCAGACCACTTATCCAGACTTGAAGGAGGGGAATTCAATCCAAGCGATGATATTAACGAAAATTTCCCTGATGAAATCCTAATGCTACTCGAGAGTTAACTATAACATGGTTTGTCGATATCGCAAATTATATTGCCAATGGTAAACTTTTGTCAGATCTATCTTACCAATAAAGGAAGAAATTCTTGCATGATTGTAACCAATATATATAGGATGAGCCAATTTTATATAGAGCATGCTTTGATGGGTTAATGCAATGATGTGTTCCAAAGGAAGAAATGTTAGACATCCTAAAATAATGTTATGAATGTTAGTATGTTGGGCATTATGGAGCTAACAAAACGATGACTCAGATACTTGAGAGTGGATTTTATCGGCCACTATTGTTTAAGGATGCTCAAATCTTCGTAGCATAATGTTATTGATGCTAGAGAATAGGTAGCATCTCCAAAAGAGAAGAGATGCCTTTATCCAAAATGTTTCGCTTTAGGCCGAAGCAGTAGCATCTCCAACCAATGATGGGAAGGCAGTGCAAAAGTTCATTAAACAGTTATTCAACTGGTTTGGAGTGCCATATATGATAATAAGTGATGAAGGCACATATTTCTGTAACAAATCTTTTGATTCCCTCTTAAAAAGATATGGAATGCACCACCGAGTTACTACACTCTACCATCCGCAAACTAGTGGCTAGTGGAAGTTGTCAATAGGGAGCTGAAATGAATTTTGGAAAAGACGGTGAACAACTCTAGGAAAGATTGGGCAATAAATCTAGATGATGCCTTATGGGCTTATAGGGTAGCTATCAAAACACTTATCAGAATAACTCCTTATAGGCTTTTGTGCGGGAAAGCTTGTGATTTGCTAGTTGAATTAAAACATCAAGGATACTGGGTGATTAAAGCAATAAATTTTGATTGGAAATAAATAGGCAAAAAGAGACTTATACAACTAGATGAACTTGAAGAGTTTCGTCATAGTGCATACGAAAATGTCAAACTCTACAAGAAAAAGGTAAAGAGTTGGCACGATGCTCATCTTAAACAAAAGGAATTAAAAGTAGGAGACGCAATTCTGCTATATAATTCAAGGTTGAGGCTATTTATGGGGAAGTTAAAATCTAGATGGAGTGGACCATTTACGATCATTCAAGTTTTCGATCAAGGAGCCCTCAAACTGGAAAATGCTAACAAAGAGACTTTTATGGTCAACGGGCATCGTTGCAAGTTATATCTCGGAGGAGCAATTCCTAAGGACAAGGAAGTGATTTCCTTCTCTTCAAATAATTAAGATACCTCAATGGATGCAAGGTCAAGCTAAGAACCATAAATCAACGCATGTAGTAGTTTGATTGAAATTGATAGGTTTAGTTAGATTTTTTTTGAGCTTTTAATAAAACTTTAGTAATTTATGTTGAGCCGAGATAACTAATTCCCTGTCTTTTTCAACTGCCATCATTAACACCATCCCTGCCTCCATCACCATGAGGCTTGCTTTGACCGCTTTTCTTTTTAAATTTAGTCTTCATTTTTATTTTTGTTTTTGTTTTTGTTTTACTTTAATTTATATTTATTCTTTCCTTATGTGTTTGTTTGTCCCCTTCTCACATTGAGGACAATATGTTGTTCAAGTGTGGGGAGGGTTGTGTATTTTTACCTTGAGTGTGAATTTTACTTATTGTATGATAGTTTGTCTAGGTTGCATGAAGTGAAGTGTGTGAATGTGTCAATGGCTTAGATATATTGGAATTGATTTAATTTTGAATATAGTATATTAGGTTTTGAAGAATAATTAGCTCGTAAAATTATGGCATTGGGGTCTTTCGCTAAATATTTAGCTTAATTAGTATTTAGTATGAGTTTGTCACTCTCTAAATTGTCATATTCATTCATAATTTGAGGCCTTTCGACTTAAGTAGCTATACTAGTATTTTTCATTGGAACGAGTAACTAAAGCAATAAGGTAGGTAATATAAAAAAATCATGTTTTCTAAACAAATAACTATTCCGCTGGCCTTCGAGTTATAAATAAAGCTAGTAGCCAGTTAAAAACGTGATATAACTGAGTAACCGAATCGACATGCATCACAAATGTGTGCCTTTAAGTAAAAAGGCTATAATGACGTTCTATCCAAGCAGCTTAATAGAAAACATGACTTAGTTGAGTAACCGGATTGACTTTCACTACCAATGTTTGCCTCTACGTAAAAGACTAAGTCTATGTTCACAAAAAGTAAATAAAATAAATGTGTTTTCGAATAAAAACCTGCCAAACTTGTAATAGTTGACTTTTTATGAAAACTTAGTTAGGAGTAGTTATAGAGTTTGAATGACCAAAGAATTATTAATGGATGTGTTCATTTGAAAAGGAAAAACAATTTAACACTTGAGACTGGATTAATATGTATATGTAGTTAAAAGGCCTAAGACACAGATTTTGCATGTTAATGATTTGAAATGACTCGAATGAATATGTTAGAATTAAATTTGTTTCATGATGTTGAAGCCATTTTCTCATTATTGCATTCTGTGCTGTGTGAATTTTTATGTGTTTGTTGTTTTGTTTGCTTAAGGACAAGCAAACGTTTAAGTGTGGGGATGTTGATAAGTTTGAATTGTATCACGTTTTAGGGCTTAGTTTGATATTTATTTAAATGTTAACTTAATTAGTTAGCTTGTGTTTAGGTTAGAATTATGTTAATTTGTTAATTAATTGTGTTTAAGTGTTTTTATGAGTTAGTACAAGTCTTTGAGCTTAATTATTATGTCTTTGAAGTACTTTAATGTGTTTGTTAGTGTTTCAGGGTCAACATCGAAGAATGGAGAAGTTTCAGAGGCAAACGAACTAAAACAACAGCTCACGATCATGGCATAACAGGCCACGATCGTGACTGGAGCACCGAAGTTAGTCTACAATGGTGGCAGGCTCAAATGTGTCCCACAATCATGACTTGCTGGGCCACAGTCATGGCTTGCATCGGGCGGACATACAGACACTCAGAAAAGTCAAGTTTTGAGGAAGTTTTGGAACCTTTCGGACCTAGAAAAAAGCCTAGGGTTACCTTGAACTCAAAAGGCATATAAAGAATAAGACAAAGAAGATGAGGAGCTTTTGCATCAACCACCATTGAGAAAACTTAGAGAGAGTTCATCGAGAGATTGAGAAAAAGAAGAAGGAAGAGAGACGTGGAGAAGAAGCTGACACGAAGTACTTCTCGGAATAAGAGGTTTCTCACTGTTGCTGCCTTCATCATCTATTCAGATCTTGTTTCCGGTGTATTTTCAATTTTATTAATGTATAGAATTGGAATAATTGTTGACGATAAGATTGTGTGAATGTTGAGGATGTCTAAACTCACATTCAGGTTGTTTTTATCTTTGATTTAATAAAAATCTAATTGTTTTATGTTTTTTGGATTCAATGTGATTCATTTATGAGATTGCATAATTTAGTAATAGACTGAGAGGGTGAATCAAATGAAAAATAAATAAATTGAGCTAACGAGAGTTAGGTGATTTAATAAGAATGAGAAATTAATCAAATCGGTAATTGTGTGAAGAGAAATCTCACATAGGTTGCCGATAGTTTATTGGACAACTTCAGCTCTAATTAGGGTTTTGGACAGATTGTTAATTGAGAGATTGCAATTTTTCATAATCTGATTATGGTTTAAAATTTAGGGTTAATGGTTATAACTTGAGAGAGAGTCATCAACTCTAAGATCATCTAGGACCAATAATCCAATAATTCATAATCAATTAAGTTAGCATTAAAGATACGTAAAAATTCTCCTCTCTCTCAATTGATATTTCCTTTAGGTTAATTCTTGAGTGTGTGTTGCATCTGCTACTTATTAATATTTTTGTAATTGATTCTTGGAATTGAGTTGCATGATTGAATTAAATTCTTGCCTTAGTTTTATTAAATTTTGAATTATTGCAGATTGTTTTGACGTTAGATTTTAGTATTAGATTAACCTTCCTCGTGAGATTGACGCCTTAGGTACTACACGAACGACTCGTACACTTGTGGATTATCAAGGTTAAATATTGAAACCTACACATATCAAAAAACCACGATTGGATATTTTTGTATTTTTAGTGATTTAGAGCTATTTTTTGAACAAAAAAAGTGTAAAAACCCTAAAAAGAGACCTAGGAGGATTAAAAAGTATAAAAGGGAAAGAAAAATGTCAAAAAAGGTGGATGGAAACATAAAATAAGAGATCAAAAAGACGAAACTCTTGAATAACAGAAGTTGCGTGATTTTCCATTACAAGGCAAAAGAAAAGAAGACATTCATAATTCAAAACTCTACTATTTTCTTTTCTTTCCTTGTTCTTGAATGTTAACGATGAATTAATTGAGATATTTGTTGTGTAACATCGAACTCTTTGATGCCATTTTGTATTGGTCTATACTTGGAGATACTATTGTATATTGATATATACATGGCTATATATGAGTTAAAAAACATATTTGAATCATTTCGGTATATATGCCAGTGATATATAATGTTATATGCCCTTACATGAACTTAGAATTCATCAATATGCAAAATCTTGGAATTTTCTTACATATAAGCTTCTAAGTGTGTAAAACCGAGTCCATTAGATGGATATGGCCATAAGGGCCAAGTTAAATGTGTTCTAATGCCTTAGAGGTGATTAGACATGATTTATAGAATTATTGGACACTTAGAAAGCTTAATTGAAAAAGTTGATGTACATAAAGGATTTAAAAGTAAATTTTCAATTCTTGGAGGACCAATATGTAATTTTATAAAGTTAAGGGGCTTAATTATAATTTTCAAAAGTTCAAGGACCAAAATGAAAATAAAAGTTTCGGTCATTCTGAAATTTTTGGTTTAATTACAAATTTAGGAAAAGTTTGAAAGGTATAATGGTAATTTTACTTAAGCTAAGGGCAAAAAGATAAATTCACCATGCTTGGTCAAAGAAGACTCAATATTATAGACCCTTCTTCTTTGTGTGTGGTTATGCACCTCACCATTTAGCATTAAAACACTTTGTTTTAATTAAAAGAAAGGAGAAGAAAGGAGAAGAACACTTTTGACCATCACCCAAGTTCCACCATTTTTTTTGATTCTCCAATCCAAAACAATGTGTTCTATGTTAATTTGGGATCAAGGAACTCAAATCTATCAGTAGATTTGAGAAATTCTCAAAGGATTTTAAGATATTGTCAAAGGAAAATTTAGGTAAATTTTGTCTCATCTCTCTATACATTATGATTTTGAGTTTGGTGTTAAGATATGTTGTTCTCCATGAATATGCATGAAACATGGTTTAGATGAATGAAATGAGTTATGGAGAAGTCTCCTTAAGCCAAAACTAAGATACCCTCTCTTTCATGAAATTTTGTAAAATTTTGAATATCTTTTGAAATTGATGGTTTAAATGAAGGGAATTGATTTAATGGAGTGGTGAAATGTGTTGTTGTTTGGAAGTGTTTGCTATCTGACAAGTTAGGAGCATGAATTATTATGATAAAGTTTTGAAAATATGACTCAAAAGTCATGCACATTAGGTATTTGATAAAATGCCTGAGTGAACTTGGCTTAGGATTTAAGGATTGTAATGGTATGCATTGGAAAGAAGTTTTCATGTTTACTTAGAGTAAACTTGAATTTTTGCATAGATTGATGAGTAGTGACCTAATGTGGTTGGATGAAAATGTGCTTAATTATGCTTTGAAATGTGTAAGTATTGGATCAAAGGCATTAAATGCCTTAGAAAATGCAAAAAAAGGGGTATGCAAATAATAAGGGAAGTAATCATGTGAGAAGCTTAATGGCCGAATCCTATAGTTTAAAAATAGTGATATTGTGTTTTATACACTTATGTGATGGTGTATAAATATGAGATACATGTTTGAGTAGTAAATACATTGCATATTGTATGTATAAAGGCTCGGGAGCTGTGAATCAAGGAGCTCGTATTAAGGATTGTTGAAGTCAAGGGAGTGTACACATTCTTTTGAGGTGAGTTGGGGAAAACATATCTCTCAGATGGGACTAGGATAACCCAAGACATGCATAATGACTTATATGTGAATTTTGAACCTAGGTAATGTATAGTAGAATTGAATCTCAAATAGATGCTAGTATACTTATATATTTAATAAATGACATTGTTTTGAATAACTTTGCACTTGGAGTGCAAAAGATGACTTTCACTATATGAAATAATGTTTTGGAACTTACATATGCATAACCGAGTCATGTATGCTGCATGTATGTATTCTCTTTTAGGTTAGAGCCATAGCAAGGTTCTATTTTATCTGTTGGACCGATAAATAAAAGCATGGTACCTTACTTGATTTTAGTATTAAATATTTGTATATGAATTTTTCTTTTGTGATTGGTAAGGTAATGATTGGCCATTCGTGTGCTAGGCACAATAGATTAAGCAACCCCTGTATCTTTAATGCTGGTATATAAAACTCAAGTCCTCATAACGACAACGTTCTACAGGACTTACGGGTGATTGAACATTTAGAGGTTTGGTCATTGACGAGGTCATCACCTAGGGTCATGGCGCTCTTGTCGACTGTAGTTTGGACTCACCGCAAATGAAAGTGACACACATAACTATTTTGGGCTATTTTAAGATTTGGCTTCCTGACAAGCTTTGATTTTACATGTGATACTTTTCTGCTCTTGTGTTATGGAACTGGAACCTATGTTCACTGAATGATTGATTAATAGGCTATATGGTTCATAACTAGAATAGGATAAGTCATAGACTAGGCCTATGTGTTTCTATGTCATGTATGTTCATTTCAAAGGTGGTTATATGCATGTTAGATGTGTAAAACCATTCTTAGGTTATTCAGACCGTCTTGATGTGTACTGGGTTCTGTTTGCGATATATGTTTTTTCCTGCTCACTGAGTACATAGTGTACTCATCCCCTTTACTTCCTAACCATGCAGGTTAATTTGGTGAGCTTGAAGCTCTGAGTGGTTCATGCAGCCTTTTGATATTTTCGAGACATTACTGCACGTGTGTAACCTCTGTTTTGCACTTTTATTGTATAGTGGCTCATGATTATATTGATATGCTTTATAATTTTGTAAATTAACTATTGACTATCTTATGGTTTGTAAATGACCTTATATATGAACCTTTTGCATTGTCATTGAGATTACTTTTGAGTGGACTTAAAAGTCCAAAAGTGGCGGTAGAGTTTTAATATGAATATAGACGTGCATTTAAAATTGATTTACAAGTGTTTTAATTTAGTATTGGGATTTTCAAAATACAGCTATTGTGTTGTCCAAATGTTTTAAAGATATTTAGTTAGCCTTACAAAGTTAGGTTAAGGGTACTGTGAGTATCCTTAGCCCAGGTATACGGCGGTTGTCATATACCCATGTGATTTGGGGTCGTGACATTATCTTTTGACATTTTAAAATTCCATCCATTAAAGACGAGATTGATTTCAACTTCTTCTTTGATTATGTCACTCTTCATTGTATGGGTTACTAGTTATTTTATAAATAAATAACTAAACCCCATTAGTGATAATAGATACAGTAGCAGCCTACTGATGATGAGACTCCTGCACATGACACTGACACTTATAAGCATTCATCAGTTATATTGTTGAGTTGCCTATAGATGAAGAGGCCACCACCTTAAGATCATGCCATAACTTTACAATTGGTTCTTAAAGATGAGTTTGATTTCAACTTCTTCTTTGATTATGGCACTCTTCTTTGTATAGGTTACCAGTTAGTTAATAATAAATAACTAAACCTTATTAGTGATAATAGATACAGTAGCAGCCTACTGATGATGAGATTCCCACACATGACACTAACACTTATAAGCATTTCATAAGTTATATTGTTGAGTTGCCTATAGATGAAGAGGCCACCACCTTAAGATCATACCATAACTTTGCAATTGGTTCTTAAAGATAAGTTTGATGTCAAATTTTTATTTGATTAAGCCACTCATCATTGTATGGGTTACTAGTTAGATGATGAATAAATAACTAAACCCTATTAGTGACAATAGATACAGTAGTAGCTACTGGTGATGAGAATTCCACACATGACATTATTACTCATAAGCATCTCATAAGTTATATTTTTATTTTCCTATAGATGAAGAGGCCACCACCTTAAGATCATGCCATAACTTTACAATTGGTTCTCAGTTTGATGCTCTTAAAGCTTACAATACTTTACTTTAAGGTAAAGTTCCATCTAAGATTTCATCAAGGACCTTCCTATTATTTCACTTTGGATTTCCTTCTCTGGATAGTTAATTTCCTTTTGATTCTTTCAAAAAGTAGGATAGTAGTGATATACTTGAAATTGTAATTTTCTTAATATTGATGAGAGAATAATTTTCAAATATGTTGATCTTCCTATAGTTTATGATCATGCCACCTGAAGTTTATTTTTATTTTGTTTAATTATACTAATAATTGAATGGAAATAGTTTTTCTCTTAATCTTTGAGATTTTCGTGATACATAAGTTAAGTAGGAGTTAAATATTCATATTGCTTTGATATCATAACATGTTTTTTCATTATAAAAAGGGGAGATTGTTGAACCAAAAGAGGTTCCAATCTATGTTTTGGTATTAACAAAGTATAACTAGTACCAATGATTTATTTTTACGACGTCTTAAAAGAAAGCAATATGAAACAAAGTCAAGAAACAACTTATTAATACCATAAAGAGAAATCCATAAACTTGAATTTTATTTAAGTTAATGATAAGAACAAAAGCAAGGCACAAACAAGTACATAAATTCATTTGTAATTTCGTTTTTTCTTCTACTAGGTTACTTTTATGCTTTAGGGTCTCTTCATATATAAGCATATCGTGTTTTAAAATTAATGCATAAATCTTTTCAATTGTTAAGAGGAATTAGGGTTTTGATTTTTGAAAAAATCCCCTTATATCTTAAAAAATAATAGAAGCTTTTGAAATGATTTTGAATCATGTTTTTATCAAAGAAATGTAGTTTGGTCCTTAAAAGAACTTTAAAAATGAACCTTGTTTTTAAGTACATTGGTCGACCAATGTTTGAACCTGGTAAAACACTATCACTTAAGTTTTGGTAAAAATGAGTACCATGATATTATATGTCATATTGGTCAATCAATGTCACTATTATTAGCCATTACAATGACTAGTTTTATGTCTAATGATATCTAGAGGTCGTAGGAATATATACTTAGGTATTCAGTTGTTAGAATTCTTTACGACATTTGGAAGTTATAATGAAACATTTTAAAGAGTTTTTAAGCATTTACAATCATTCAGTTATTAATTGTGAAGTGATTGTGAGCATTTGAGCATTAAAGTGAATAAATAAGGTTTATTCAAGTTATAAAGATCACTTGGGGTTATTTTATGGTATTGAATGATCCTAGAAGAATTATGGTTGCTCTTTACCTTTTATAATAAAGATTATTGTAAAAAGGTTCATCTTTACCTTGTTGAAAGAAGAGTTTAATAAAATACTAAAAGAAACTTAAGGAATGGATGTAGACAAGGATATTTTATCGAACTACTGTAAAATTATTTTGCAATTTCTCTTCCCTACATTCTTTACATTATTCTTAGTTATATGATTAAGATTGATTAAATTACCATTTCATATTATCATTTAATTTAAAATCAATCAAGCTTTCTTTTATGTTTTAAAACATTCTTAAAATTCACCAATACCCAAATTCAACACCCCCAACCATTTTGGGTGCTATTAAGGACCAACATATTCTTTAGCTTCTTGATATAAATAAAAACCTATAAGTTGAAATGTCTTAGGTTTAAGAGAAATCCCATCAGCTCATTCACTTAAAAAGAGAAAATTATAGGTTGAAAAGTTTTAACTCTAAGAGTAGTTATTTTAGGATTATAGCTAAAGAAAAACCTTGCTTATTTAAAGCCTCAAATACATGAGAAGTTTTTTTAGGTCCCTAACTGAAAAAAAACCTATAAGATAAAAACCTAAAGCTGAAAAAGTCTCTTTAATTCCTTATATTAAAAAAAAATCTCAACATCCAAATTAAGTCTCTTTAGCTCCTTGATTTTAAAAAAAAAATTTACATGTTAAAGAAACTTTAGGTTTAAGAGAAGTCTCTTTAACTCCCTAACTCAAAAAGAAAAACCTATAATCTAAAAATTCTTAAGTCTAAGAAAGTTCTCTTTATCTCCCTATCATAAAGAAAATACCTCCAACCTAAGACCCTCAGAACCAAGAGAAATTTTCACAACTTTTAAAATTGACCATGAAGAAATAATTGTTTGAAAAGTCCCATAATTTCAATTAAATTCATAAAAATATGATAAAGCAAGAGAACTAGATCCTACAAGCCTATCAAGTTCATTAAATCTTTTCTTTTTAAATTTGTCAAAGTAAAAGAACAAGACTATATAAACCTATTAAGTTTTTAAAATTTTATCTTTAAAAAATTTCAAGACAAGAGAGATAAAGCCTATAAGTCTTTCAAGTTTATTTAAAATTTATCTTTTAAAATATGTGAAAAAAGAGAACTAGACTCTACAAGCATATCAAGTCTACTTAAATTATATATTTTGAAAATTTTCAAATTAATAAAGTTAGACTCTACAATCTTATCAAGTTTATTTAAGTTTTATTTTTGAGGATAATAAGGCAAGAGAGCTAGATTTTATAAGCTTTTAAAGATGGTTTAGATAAGTTTTAAAAAAATATTTAGATCTAAAATAAAGAGAACTTTAAATATTGATAAACCATAAATAAAAGATTTATAAAAATAAATAGGGATAAATAAGCCCAATTATATATTCATTTTTACACCCCTCTAACAAAATAAAAGGAAAAAAGACAAGGGGCCTAGATGGAGAGGGGTGCATCTCTGAAAGATGCAAGATTGCTATTGTCAGGGTTGGGAGACTCTCTTCTTATATAATTGATGATTTTAGCATCTCTATCAACACATTATAACTCTTTAGGCTCCTTAGAATAAGTTGGCTTATGCTTAGTAGAAACTTTAATAATGTCCCAATTTATGAAAGATACGCTTAAAAACTTCATCTATGAAACAGATAAACCTAAAAACTTCATCTATGAAACCTTTCTACAAGTCTTAAACCCCACTATCATCATGTTGATGAATTTATTGTAGTTCTAATTCTTGAAAGACTTGGGCGTATAATAGTAGAGGTTGATGTCAAATTTGAAGTCATCAACGTGGAACCTATTTGTTTAAGCCTACATCTTAACTCTTAAGACTGCCACATCATCCTTCAATTTTTTCTCCCTTTCTAGCTGTTGTGCCAAAATAAATTCTAAAAAAACCTAGGCTATCGTACTCGCAAGTATACGAGCTAGTTGTAGTTGATTACCCAGGGTCGCCTCTCAAGGAGGTGAAATTGGTTCACTTAAATTAATCTTGAATAAAAATTAAAATAGATGCAATCCTAAACATTCTATCTCGATATGTTGAGTAAAGGATTAAAGAAAATCGTACAATTAGACTAAAAAGTAAACTAATTTAACTAAAAAAATCGATTTGATCAATCGATATGGAAAGCTCTTGAGAAATTAACTTCACTAATTTAATCTCCTATGCATGATTAAGATGAATTAAATGGATAATTGTCTTGTTAAAATTACCAATTGGGTTCTAAATTAGTTCAAATAATAAACTAAATCTAACTTTCGTATTCAACAAGTTTATTATCCAAATTATCCCAATAATAATTACCTACTTAAGTTAATATATTTCTAATTCTTAACCCAAGCGTCCATAGTTTCTCATTCCAATATTAAACTTCTTCTCTCGATCCTTCATTTAATACCTAAATGATGCAAAGGTTGGCAACATTATTACATCCAATAAGCTTAGAAACTATAGCAAATAATAAGACAACAAAATAGTAACTCAATCATACATACTGGACTAAACTGGATTCATTAATTCTTAAGAAAAAGAATCAGCCTATCATGGAATAAACAAGATTCATCATCTTTATCAATAATAGAGAAGATTTAAAGCAATAAATAGAGTGAATAACCAAAATGAACTATCCAAGAGCTAACAGAGTATTAAGTTCAGATTCAATAATACAACAGATGTAAAAAAGAATGAGCAAATAATAGTGTTCAGATGAGGGAGTTGTAGGTGATCTCCTACCATTCTCAAGCTCTCTACATCATATCTTGTCTTCTGCTTCTAGTTGTTCCTCACCCTGATGATCGGGTGCTCACATTAGCTTTCACCTCTGCCTTCTCTTTACCTGTTGTTTCTCTTCTTCCTCACCACCGATTGGTCTTCTGCTTCCTCTAGGCCTCTTCTTTGTCTCTTTTCTTCATTTTTTTCTCTCTAGGTGTGTCTGTGTCTGCCTCCAACATTCTTCATTTTCTATTT
Organism: Erythroxylum baracoense; assembly: GCA_025629805.1. Classification (NCBI taxonomy): domain Eukaryota; kingdom Viridiplantae; phylum Streptophyta; class Magnoliopsida; order Malpighiales; family Erythroxylaceae; genus Erythroxylum; species Erythroxylum baracoense. The sequence goes on along the minus strand of JAOTAY010000007.1, from coordinate 8,535,920 downwards.
GTAACGGGAGGCTAGGTTTAGGTTTTCACATTGTCAACCCTGCAGATGACACATAATATTAAGACAATTAAAGAAAATTCTATCATACCCATGACTGTAGGAGTCACGGGGGTGACTACCCTTGTCACACTCATGTCTCCCACTCGTGACTTCCACAGTCATGAGTTTGACTCCATTAACATGAATGGATTAATTAATTAATGTTGCTTGCATAATTCAACGTCCACATCCATTCTTTCATGCATAATTTTCTTGTTTTCATGCAACATTCACAAGACAATCCATTCAACTTTCATGCCATTTTCACTTAATTCATTTTAAATTTGGATTAAAGCATAAAAATTTGTTACCAAAATCAAGATATAAAGGAAAAAATCACTAGAAATTGGACATAACAATTCCTCCATACTTAAACTATGCTTGTCTCTAGGAAAAATAAAGAATACTAAACTATACAAGAACAAACAATAAAAACAACAAATTTCCTAAACAATAGTCAAAGATATCAACGATCATTTCAATAAACACATCATGAGAACTTAAAACTCATAATACTCTGTGAACATACTATTCTCTGCATGCTTAGCCAAAATTAACAAGTACTTCAACTCAAAGACCATTAACAGCTGTGATAACACTCACTCCACTTTCCATCCTCTCATGCATTCAAACGTAGGATATATTCATGTATCGTTCATTTCATGTAAAGCATCTACCATAGGCTTGCTTACTAATCCAATATCTACCAATCATATCAAACACAAACATCTATTCAAAAGTCTTTATTTTGGTTGCAATGGGGACAGGATAAGGGTAGGAAAAAGGAAAATCACGGTTTAAAACTGTAGAACAAATTGAACATTTCAAATAATACAGAACAAGGAAGCATAAAACACTCAATTCTTTAATCTCATTTAACAAGGTTAGCACTCCCCTTTACATTTCTCCTCTTTCTTTTCATTTTCTGGTCATCTTCTCTTCCCTTTGTTTCTTTTCTATTTCTTCTCTTTTTTATTACTTTTTTGTTATGTTTTTTATTAATTAATTATTTATTTAAAATAAGGAAATCAAAAGAAGAAAATAGAGGAGAATGATTGCTACAACCATACCCATTCCTAACGTAATAGCCAACTATATGCTATAATCCCCCACACCTATTCAAGAAATTACTTTTTAAACCCAGGAATACCATTTTAAATGCTCAACTTGCCTTATGGTAGGTACAACAAAGAGGAAAAATAATTAAGGTAAAGGCCAATTTGGGTTTAAAGAAAGAAAAGGTTCCACATTAAGCTCAAAGGGGCTCACTAATGGTAACATTATGTTGGCTTTTTAAGCAAAAGGGGTGAATCCTAATTGCCTTCATCATATGTTTGCATAAGATTGTGTAATCTTAACTAGTATTTGCAAGTAAGTTGTAGAGTTTCTTAATCATAAAAGAATATTCTCAGCAATGAATACTTGAATTTGGTGTTAAATATTTCAAAAGGCCTAAATTCTTTCCAAAGAAAAGTAACGTTCATCTATCATGACAGACTAATGTCCTTTTAGTTGAAATCTAAGTTAATCAGTCTAAGCATGCAAGTATACCTATTCACTCACATTATGCATTTCTAATCCCAATCAAGTTTATTTCACGACCCTGCATCTTTAACTACTAAATGGAAAAAACAAACACACAACACATAATTAATAATTATATTTTTTATTTTTTAACTAATACTACCCCATACTTAAATATCACACTATCCCCAATATGATAAGAAAATAATAGAGGGATCTAAGATGCAAAGTAACACAAACAAGGATAGACATTAAAAATAAAAGAAATTAAACCAACAAGCAATAAAAAGCAAAATGATAGAAATACGATACTAAGATGAGGGTGTGACTGTCTGAAGCTAGCATTCAAGTTGCCTATGAAGTTCCGATTCTTCGCCACGTTAGCCTCAATGTTATGGATCCACTCATTTGCTTTTCATTCAAACTCTTTAGTTTGAGTTACAATGCTCCATGAATTGGGCTTGGAATGCACTGAATTGAGTTACTAGTGACTGGTAGCCCTCGGAAGTAGTTGGAGAAGAAGGAGGCATTGCTTCAGTTGGCGAAACATCAGCCTCTTGTTTAGTTTCAATTTTCGTAACTCGAGCGCACTTGCTACATGAAGCTTTTTCCGTGTTATCATTGACAAGAACATAATGATCACCTTGCAGCCTGACAACCTTTATAGACAACAGGGATTACAAGTCGAGACTAGAGTTTCCTAAAACTAGCTGCATCGTTGATCTCTCAGTTAGTAAGCTGAGATGCTTCTCACTTTTAGTCACGAATGCTCTAACTACTATTTCTCCTGCACTGGCTTTACCCACATCAATTAAATGCGTACTTAACCGCATACTGACTATTCGGGTTGTTGAAACCTCTAAAATAATTCCAATGTTAGATTTATATAATTATAGTGCCCTAGAAAGCAAGTGTATTTATATATAACTTAAATTTCTTCCAGTTACAATATTATAATGAAAATATTTATTATTAATAAAACAAAAGAGTTTGGTTTTATTTGTATGAGCATAATATAACTAGTCATAAGGTACCTAGGTTCTTTTGTAAGTAATATTCATATACATGGAGATGTATAGGAAACAAGTGTATTATTAGATTAATTGATTCACAGTCAAATAATCAAGTTGGTTGCTTGATTATGGTTTAGAATGTAGTATTGTGATTGACCTTCGTGTAAGTAAAGGAGTTTACTTTAAGGGAATGATGAGTTTCAAATCATGATAGTAGTTGACTATCAGTGATGGCGTTATTAAATGAATTCTGAAATCACGTATGTTTTTAAAGAATAAAGTAGGTCGTTACTTTAATCTTAAAATATACACCTTAGCATTTGTTTATAATGAACCACATCTTGATGAGTGGTGAAATCATATGTGTTTCATTATAATTCTTAATATGATCGGAATGGATTTTTATAGGGTATCAATCTAGTGTCCATATGTTGGAATTATTAATTCAAACGTGCATCATGTTACATTCACTCAAATAAAGAGTTTATAGTGATATCATCACTTTTAGATGTTTTACAGAGATTGGTGAATTTACCATTTATTGTGTGAATGACTATAATATGGTTTATAATAGAGTTTGCGATTGGACATCGTATTAATAAATTGAAATATGTTTTCTCATAATTTTAAGTAATTCAAGAGTTTAGCCAATTGTTTTTAGTGTCATGACATTTGGTTAATAAGTTGGAATTAATTATAATAAAATTAAATTAATTCCAGGCTTATTGGAGCTTGAATTATTTAAGTCCAATTAGATTCCCCACTTGACTTCTGGGAAGGTTATCAAGGAAAGTAAGAAAAATAAATGCATATTATCGGAAAGAAAATAAGACAGCTCGGAGAGAAATGGACGAATTGGATTCGGGTCAAAAAGACTAAAACAATTTAATAGAGAGTTAATTAAATTGGGTCTTAAGCCTATAATTAAATATTGGGCTTTCATTAATTAATTGTTAATTATAAGCCTAAAGGAATATTTAATATTGGGCTGGGTTTTGGTTTGATTTGATTAATTAGATTAATTGAATTATTATTAAAACACAAAAGAGCAAAACCGAATTCTATATAGAATTCGGTCATGCTTCTTCATTAAATGCTTTTGATGAGTTGTTTTGCTCTCTTCACTCACTCCCAAAGCAAAACCGATTATGCTTCTTTTTTCATTAAATGGTTTAATGGTTGATTAAATAATGAAGTTTGTAGTGGGTGTTTATGTAAAGCTTTTTATTAAAGAATAAAGTGGACCATTCAGTTATGTCTTTTATTAATAAAGGTACGAAAGTGGAGTGGGCGTTAAGATCATGCTTCTCATCATTCAATGGTCTTAATGGGTGGTTTTATAAACACCTTACATGAAAAATGTTTTGATGATTAAAAAGTCCAAGTGTTGGATTTGGAGGGATGCATGTCATTTAGCCAAAAACGTCTAGGTGTTGTAGTTGAATGGACGCATCTCATTTGGCTCCTCACCATTCTCTCAAAACTAGCCAAACGTAGCAAAAGAGGAGGTCTCTTGATTTTCTCAAAACCATCAGCCATAAAAAAAACTCTCCACTTGCTCTTTTTTAGCCGAAGATAGGAAAAATGAGAATGGCTCATTTTTTTGGTTCTTTAAACTAGTTGAATATAGCAAAAGTTTGTTATTTATTTTTTCTCCTTTCCCATTAAAGGATCTTGTTAGCCAAGTTGTCCAAGGAGAACACGTGATAGATCAGATTGGTTGAGGACACAGAAGTGAGGAGTCAAAGCTGTAGCGAGTAGTTGGTAATATTCCGATCTTTTTCTTATTTTATTTATTTTCCTTATGTGGTATCATGTATGGATTAAAAAACATGTTGATTCGGTGTTTATGCTTCCGCTGTGGTATGATTTAGGAAAAAGTTTTTGAAATCTACCGTTTAGCCAAACTAAGCATGTTTTTGTTTTCAATCCAACAATTGGTATCAGAGCAAGTTTTATTATGTATGATTCGGTTCCTATATGTGACATGGGTTGGCAATTACATTTAATGTTGTATGCTGCAATTTTTTATGTGATAAAATTATATGCTGTGTATGTTTTGGTTTGCTCTTTTGGTTGTCTATGGAACATCGATTTACCTGTAAGTTCTTCGATTGGTTTGTAACAAGGAGGATGACCTATTATCACCATGTTTCCTCCTTGTCTTATTTTTGTTCTGTTTGCAAAATTCTATAATTTTGAAGACGAAGCAGCCATGGATTGAAGAAAAGAAGTTAAATGCTTTCAGTTTTTATTCTATGTTAATGGCAGTTTTTATTTTAATTAAATTGTGTTAATTCTAGATTTTTTCAAGTGCTGGAATTTTTGTTTTACTATTTACAAATCAGTTTTTTAAAAGCTATTAACTCGTTTTTACCGAATGGGCCAGGTTGTGCAAGCGAAGAGTTCAAAGCGGAAGATCCAAGTCTAAGAAGAATTTTTGGGCCTAAAGGCCTTGTAATTTTCTTTTAATTTTCTAGGATGGATAACCACAAGTAGCTATTTAATTTATGAGATGAATGGATGAATGGATGCAAATAATATGTGATATTATGTGATTGTATGCCATTTAGAAAAAATTTGCCAACCCTAGGTTTTTGCCATACATTCATTATATATGAGATATATAATGAAACAATATAGGATGGTTAATAAATTGCATCTAGATAATAAGGGATTAATTAAAACTTAAAGACTGAAAAAGACAGAGTGGGACAGGATGCTCATGTAAGAGTCCATGGTCTCTATGCGATGGCCCATTTGCATGTGGTGGAGTGTTACTCCCCACTGGAGGACATGAATCCTAGATATTGCATGGTTTGGGTCTCCTAAAGGATAAGTCTACTCATTAGTAGCAAATGTGACCTCCCACCGAGACATGGATTGCAAGTACCTTTAGTGGATGAAACAAATGGTTGTACACTCAACATTGTTTATCAATAACCTGCCCACTGTAGCTTTATTGATAAATGCATGGACCAAATTATAGCACTTCTCAAAGAGTTAGGCATGAAGATGCTTGGTAGCTCTTTGAGTGGGAGGGTCCCAGTTTTTCTTTTAATGGATAAGATGGCCCACCGTCACTTAGTCCGCTATAGATAAGAAAAATAACCATTATATAAAGATTTATTTTTTAAAGTTTTTTTAAAGTTATCATCATGCATACATGCATCATGATTTTATACGAAGTTCCAATAATTTTGACTAGTATGTTGATTCTTTAATAATCTATATTTTCAGACATAATCTGTAACATTCCAGACCACCGGCCCATAGATATTGTCTGCTTTTGGGCCTTGGTCGAGCCAAGCCCTCACGGTTTTGCTCTTTCCACCCCCGAGAAATGTGTCTATGGAGGAGAGGTATCCATACCCTTTAAGGCGTACTTCGTTTCCCTCTCTAACCGATATAGGAATCTCACAATCCAACCCCCTTTAGGGCTCAGCATCCTCGTAATAACACTTATAATAGCCCTAGACCACCGCTTTTGGGCCTTAGCCTAGCCAAGTCCTCACGGTTTTGCTCTTCTTACCTATATGAAAATGTGTCTATGGGGGTGAATTATCCATACCCTTATAAAGCGCACTTCGTTCTCCTCTCTAACCAATATGGGAATCTCACATAATCACCACAATATGATCCACTTACAATGCTCTTGACTAATAACAAATTGGAAAACAGAAAATTTTAATAAATGGAGACGTAACCTCAACATCATTCTCCACTATGAACGAATTTTATGGGTATTAACAGACAATGAGTCTGCACCTCTGGGTAACAAATCAACTTCTGAGTAAGTCTAACAATATAAGCGATGGCAGAATGCTGATAAGACTGCAAAGTGCTATATTTAGGCTTCTGTCAGTGCAATGTTGTAAAAGCAACTTACAGGCATGCAAAATGCTAATTCCATGGTCTCTCACCTATATGATATGTCTGGTGTGAGGACTAGGTCTATGATAAGGTGTCATTACCCTTGCAAATTAACCCTACACAAATAACAAGTAGTATATAGGAGTAGGGATCGTTCCCTCGAAGATCTGATAATGGAATGCTAGCTATCGTCAAACTTATCAACAAAATTTCTTTCACGAAAACTAACATAAAAATATAAACGAAACAAAAATTTAATACCTAAAATGCAATCTAACCTAAATGATTAAGTATTGAATGACAGCTAACAAAAAACATAAATCAAAAGATAATCTGACAAAACAAAATTAGATTTGACACAAGCAATACTCAAAGAAATCAATTAAATTAAACTCAAACCAATGCACAAAAAGTAAGTAAATTGGAGGGAATTTGATCTAGGAAATTTATAATTTAAAGAATACAAATTTAAACGAATACTAAATCACAGTTTAAAAAAATCAGACTTGAAAGATTAGGATAAAAAATAGAATTACAAAAACTTCAATTGCAAAGGATTTCGCCAACGAAACCAATTCATTCATTCATCGGACTCTAGGAATTATTTGTGTACTGTGTGCACAAAATCAAGGATCACCAACTTACTAATTTTATGCTTCTTAACTACTAATTAAAAAAATCTTCACAAACAATCATAGGGTTCATAATTACTAATCCACCTATGTCACGTACGAGCATTACGATAGTTGGTTTAATGATCTTGCCTTGAAAACCTTGACAACTACTATCATCAGTTTAAGACAAAGTTCAAATTCTCTCAGGAT
>JAOTAY010000007.1:8504616-8515771 GCA_025629805.1 Erythroxylum baracoense | reverse complement strand
GCTCCCTTATCTTAGGTTATGTATCGGAATGACCTACGGGCGTCCCGGTGCGTACTCTAGGGTAATGGGGTGTTACACTATATGAGTCAATAGAGAGTTCCCAATACCCCAATCTAATAAAATGCCTCAGAGAATTCATGAGAGGAGGGAAAGGAGGTATGATAAACTTAGGAAGTAGGGGGTCGTAGACTTCTATGGAAGTTCACCCTTCTAAGGTAGAAGGTTGACTAGAGAGAATAGAAAGTGTATTTGGTCAAATGGATTGTGAGTCTGATGAAAGGTTCACTATACAGTCTCGATACTATAAGGTCCAACTTATCAGTGGTGGAAGACTGTTCCCTGCAGTTCTGTCTGACCTTGTAGATTAACGTGGGAAGACTTCCTGAGAGTTTTTAAGGAGAACTATATGCCAAAGGTCTATTTGGATAGGAAGATAAAGGAATTCCTAGATCTAAAATAGGAAAATCTCACTGTAGCCAAGTACAAGGTGCAGTTTAATGAATTAATGGGGTATATTACTGCTTTGATTCCGAATAAGGAGGATAAATGTAGGCGGTTTGAGAATGGACTGAATATGGAGATCAGGACGAGATTGGCTATTACCAATCTGAGTAGTTTTACAGAGCTACGAGTTGCTTCAATCCAAATTGAATAGTTACTGAAGGATGGACAAGAAAAGGATAGGTATGAGTCTAGAATTAAGAAACATGGTGAGTCTTAAGTTAATTATAGCAGGAGATTCAGTAAATGCCAGAATAGATCGTTCCGATCATAGACTAGATCGAGACAGTAGGGTTTAGACCAAGAGGTAATTTTGTTCATGCTGGTAATGGTGGACATCAAATATCAGGAGGCGGACATAACAAATTCCTAGTTGTAAGAATTTGTGGAAAGAAACATGGTGGAGAATGTTAGAAGAAATCTGGAGGTTGCTTTCATTGTAGCTCTTTCGAGCATTAGATTAGAAACTGTCTTACAACATTCGGAGCACAATCTGGAGTGAGAGGAGGATTAGTGATTAAAATGACTGTTCAAAAAATTAGAGCTAATGGAACAGGACAGAGAGGTAGAGGTAGAGGCAGAACAAGTTCAGCAGGTACTAGTGTTAGGACTGAGGTGCGGAATAACCAACCATATATCTATGCTATTACGAGACAGGTGGACCAGAACTCCTCAGATGTTGTTGCAGGTGGGTTATATGTCTTTAATTTTGAGGCATTAGCATTGTTAGATCCAGGATATACGCATTCATTTATCACACTACATTTGGCATCTAAACTGCATTGTGAGAGAGAGATATTGAAATATGGCTTAGAAGTGAGTACACCGGTAGGTAGTACTACAGTGACTGGAGAAGTGTGTAAAGGGTGTATGGTTCAGGTTGATCAGGTGGAGTTAAAAGTCAATCTAATAGTATTGTAGTTAAAAGAGATAGACCTTATTTTAAGTATGGACTAGCTTACTGCACATAGGGTTGCGATCAACTGCTACACTAAGGAGGTGATTATTGAATCTCCCACTCAGTCAAGACTAATATTTTGAGGTGTTAGTTAAGCAGTACCAGCCAGATTGATTTCCTCAATGAGTGTTTAATAATGATTCGAGGTGGATGTGAAGCTTATCTAGCCTATATGATTGATACCCGAACTGAACAGATAGTACAGGATATTCCTGACATTAGGGATTTCCTAGATGTGTTTCCCATTGAATTATCAGAATTACCCCCCAGATAGGGAGACAAAGTTTACTATTGACCTTGTTCTAGGTACTGCTCCTATATCTATTCCTCTGTATAGGATGGCACCTATAGAACTTAAGGAACTTAAGGCTCAATTGCAGGAGTTGCTAGATAAAGGTTTTATCAGAGAGTGTCACCTTGGGGAGCTTCAGTTTTGTTTGTAAAGAAGAAGGATGGGACTTTGAGATTATACATTGATTACAGGTAGTTAAATTGGGTGATAGTGAAGAACAAGTATCCTTTACTGAGGATAAATGATTTACTTGATCAGTTACAAGTAGCTCAGATGTTTCTAAATTGGATTTGAGATCAGGGTACTATCAATTGAAGATAGTAGAAGTTGGTGTACTAAAAAGTGCATTTAGGACTAGATATGGGAATTTTGAGTTTTTGGTGATGCCTTTTCGATTGATAAATGATCCGACAGCTTTTATGGTGTTAATGAATAAGGTATTCCATTTTTATTTAGATCATTTTATGATTGTGATTATAGATGATATTCTGGTACACTCGAGGAGTGGAAAGGAACATTCTGAGCATTTAAGGTTAGTCTTACAGATAATGAGAGAGAAGTAATTGTATGCCAAGTTCAGTAAGTTTAAATTTTGGCTCAATCAAATAGTATTATTGGGTCATATAGTATCTAGACAGAGAATACAGGTAGACCTAAAGAAAGTTGAGGCAGTGATAAAGTGGGAAGCCCTGAGAAATGTATCTAACATTCGGAGTTTTCTTTGACCAGCAGGATACTATAGGAGGTTTGTCGAGGGGTTTTCATTGATCTCAGCCCCTTTGACAAAGCTTCTAAGGAAGAATGTACCTTTCAGATAGACTAATGAATGCCAAAGGAGTTTTGAGGAATTAAAACATCGATTAACTACAACACCGGTGTTAGCTATACCATCTGGATCTGGAGGATATGTTATATATAGTGATGCTTTACACTAGGGGTTAGGATGTGTTTTGATGCAGTATGATAGAGTGATTGCAAATGCATCGAGACAGTTAAGGTCTCATGAATTCAACTATCCAGTTCATGATTTAGATCTTACTACAGTTGTATTTCCTTTGAAGATTTGGAGACATTATTTGTATGGTGAAACATTTTAGATATTTACAGATCATAGAAGTTTGAGATATTTGTTAAGTCATAAGGAGTTGAATATGAGACAACAATGATGAATTGAATTGCTTAAAGATTATGATTGCATAATTAAGTATCACCCTGGTAAAGCTAATGTTGTAGCTGATGCATTAAGTAGGAAATCCAATAGTAGTGTAACTCAAGCTCAAACATTGAGGTTAGCAAACCTAGTTTAATCGAGAGCATTGAATGTTGAGTTGAATTTGGGGTAAAATGAAGTATTGTTAGCTACATTGAAGCTTAGACAAGTATTGCATGAAAGGATCATAAAAGCTTAAAGCAAGGATCCAAAATTAGTAAAGCTTATTGAGAAGTTGAAACGTAATCCGAGTTCTGAGTTTGAGTTGAGAAATGATACATTATAGTTGAAGTAGAGATTATGTGTTCCTGATGTGGATGATTTGAGAAAAGAAATTTTGGAGGAAGCTCACATAGTAGCCTATGCTATGCATCCTGGTACTACCAAGATTTTCAGTACTTTGAAACAGCATTTTTGGTGGCCAATGATAAAGGCAGAGCCTCAAGCTCAAGTTGGAAAGTTACAGTCATTTCCTATTCCAGAGTGGAAATAGGAGAGAATCACTATGGATTTCATTATAGGTTTGTTGAGGACTCCGAGGTAACATAATGCCTTATGGGTCATTATTGACAAATTGATGAAGTCAACTCATTTCTTACCTATGAGAGAGAATAACACACTGGATCAGTTAGATCGGAGGTATGTAAATGAGATACTGAGGTTACATGGAGTTCCAATATCTATTGTATCAGATCGAGATCCCATATTTACTTTGAGATTTTGGGTTAGTTTACAAACAACTTTAGGTACAAGGTTAAACTTTAGTACAACTTCATCCTCAGACAGGTGGACAGAGTGAAAGAACTATTAAGATTGTTGAGGATATGCTTAGAGCTTGTGTTTTGGAGTTTCAAGAAGCATGGGATCAATATGTAGCTGTCATTGAATTTGCATATAATAATCACTATCACAGTAGTATTGGTATGGCTCCGTATGAGGCATTATATGGCAGAAAGTGTCGTTCCCCTTTGCATTGGGATAAAAAGGGTCTAAGGATTATTAAAGGCCTAGAATTGATTTAAGATATTGTTGATAAGATTAAACTGATCCGTAATAAAACTAAAGCGGTTCAAGATAGGCAGAAAAGTTATGAGGATCAACACTGGAGAGATATAGAGCACCAAGTCAGAGATAAGGTGTTTTTAAGAGTATCACCTTGGCAAGGAGTGCTAAGGTTTGGTAAAAATGGTAAGTCAAACCTTAGACACATTGGTCCATATGAAATTACTGAGAAAATTGGACCATTGGCTTACAAATTAGCATTACCAGCAGAGATGACTCAGATCCATAATGTGTTTCATGTTAGTATGCTCAAGAGATATCGATCAGATCTAATAAATGTGATAACAACATAGGAAGTTGAAATTGCAAATAATTTGAGTTATGTTGAGGAAACGAATAAAATAGTGGTTTATTAGACTAAACAATTGAGAAACCGAATGATCCCATTGGTTAAATTCCTTTAGAGGAATCATTCAAAAGAAGAAGCTATATGGGAAGCTTAGAAGAATACGAGGAAACAATACCCCCAACTATTTGATTAATCAGATAAGAATTTTGAGGATGAAATTTCATAAAGGGGAGAATTGTAATAGTCGGTTTCTAAAACATAACTGAGGTTTAGAGTCTTAGGCTATTGAGTCACACGAGTTTTATCATTTGAAAATTTATGAGTTGCAATTCATACACATGCAAAATATTTACATACACATGAATCATGATTTATAAAACATTGCAAAGACTGTATGTATACTCAATTGACATATTCTGGGTTAAGAAAAGGTTTTAAATGGTTATGATATGATTATGTATTGTTTATGCCTTGAATTTTGGTTTGATGGATTACAATTAGTAATTTGGAATTAATTTGTTTCAATTGGGAGATTTATGAATTAATATGTACAATTAGACTAGGAAAAATGTTAAGTAACAAGATAAGACAACACATGGTAGTAGAAATAAGTGACACATGGCAATAGGATTGAGTGACGAATGGCTTAAAGATTGAATGACAAATGGCTTAGAGATTTAGTGACGAATGGACTAGGTATTTAAGTGACATTTGGTAGCATGTGGCTTGACAAGTGTCTCAACACTCACTATACACATATCCTAGATGACACACATACATGACACAACAATCTTCTCTTTTGTTTTAGCTACATGCTATTTTCTTCTTTTTCCTTCTCTCATTTTCGACACTCACACCCAACCTTTACAACTTTGAGTTTTGCCTAAAATTCTGCATTTTGCCACTCCAATATTCTGTTGCTTTCTTTTGTTGCTGAAAACCCAACCTATTTCTATCTTGAATTTGTGATGATTTTGCCAGCATGGAGGGTTAGGTTAACTTTGTGAATTGAGAAAGATTTTGAGCTAAACAAGTAAGTAAAGTATTGATTTTTATGGCATGCTTTAAAAGAAATATTATGATGATTGAATTAGGATGGATTGTATATGATGTTGATAATGAAGTGTTCTGGAATATGATGGATGAACTTGGATACTTTTATGCTTTTTTCTTAATGTATGAAACCATTAGTTATAGGTTGTTGTACAGATGAAATTGATGAGGAATTAGAGTATAATTAACGTATAACTGAAGTATAATTAAATGACTATTAAGAAGATGTTTTGAATTTGGTATGAAGGTGTTAAAAATCTAAAGAAATTGAAGGAAAATGGAGAGTGAACACAAGGTTCACTCATCCCGCGATTGTAGGAAGGTCCTTTACGATCGTGGGCAAAGTAAAAACGATTATGTTTTGTGTGATTGTTGAAAATAATTAAGGATAAGTTACTTTACTTTGGTGCATTTGGACTTGATTGAGGCTTGAAATGAACCTAGTTTGATATTCGATTAATTGGTTAAGAGCTTGATGAGTTTAGGTTGTTAATTGAAATTATAACTTAAGAAATGGATTATTTTGATATCAATGTATTTAAATTTGGAATTTATGAGTTGTCTAAGGAATAAAGTTGTTCTTGTGAATGCAAATGTGATCCAAAGAATATGAGTGATGCATTGCGAATGAATGAATGAGAATTGGCAAATTGTGTGAATGTATATAAGGCCAGAAAAGGGTTGTGAATGTATGATTGATGAATTTAGAATAATCAGGTATAAACCTAAATTGCAAACTAGTTATATACAGGCTATAATATTTGAATGATCAAGACTCGTGATTAAGGATAAATACCCGGGAAAGTCAATTAGGCATGCATTGAACATGTCACATATACATGAGCATGAGTGAATAATCATATGATTGATCAATTTAGTAATGTATAAAATATGTGTGTATTGCATGACTAAAGAAGCACAAGTTGATCGTCAGCATCCAGACATTGCCGTATCCTTAAGGTAATAGCTTATCTGGAGTGTAAAGTGAGTTAGCCTAGATGTTTTCTCATTATAACTGAATTGTTTTTGATTTACCTTTAGATATTGAATTGTTATTGATATGATTGTGATAATTTTAGACATTAATGGTCCGAGGAATTCGATATTTGGGATTGTATTGGAAGTGTTTTCTAATTGTATGTGAATATGGAAAATGTATACTCAACTGAATATTGAATGCTGGACTCAGATTTAAGGAATGTGATAAATGACTGTGCATATTAAATAAAAGTTATTGATAACATATTATTTAAATTAATGCATTCCATCACATTTTTATGCATTATCAGATAAAGGAGTTGTGACCGGAGTGACCCATGTGAAAAAGAGCTTAAAGCTTAGAAATGTGCACAAAGAGCCACAGGCTCAATTATTTATGAGCTCGGTACACACAATGGGTACGGGACAGAATATGAAATGAGTTCGGTACCCACAACAAATACAGGATAGTAAATAGGTGCTTGGTCACAATAAAGTAAAAATGAAAGTGGAGTCACATGTGCATTTGCATTTTTATATATATAGACATATATTTTTAGATGTATCATGTAAATGATTGCGAATAATTACTGAATTTTGTTGATATAGTGATATGCAATGTTTGTGATACATCTGCTGAATTGGAAAATATACATGTGAATTTGGTTTATATTTAAGATATTTGTGTTCTGATTTGAGTGATCATATCGATAATGGTTCATTCATTGAGTTTGCAAACTCATCAAAATTACAACGTTGATTTTCAGGCACAAGAGAGAGCTATCTTCTAAGGTTATATAATAGAATTCTAGTACTGTTAATTTTGGAAAACAAGAATGGCTCAAAGGTCTGGTTAGCTGATAACTGAGGAATCTAGTAGATTGTTTTTATTTACTTTTCTCATTTTATGTAGATGATTTTGTAAAAGAATACTAAACTCGTAGATGTTTTTAGTAATGTATATATATGGATTATGAAGTATAATGCTACAATGTTAGTTATGTTTGCGAATAAAATGGGAAAAGTTGATCTTCTGAATACTTATGTTATTTATGATGCCATAATAAGCTATGTGATTGTTCTAACGTGCCATTCTTATAGGGTATGTTCTCGAATATCCTTTGGATGTTTGACATATGCTCTATGGAAGTGGTATGTTACAATTTCATCATTTAAATATGATTCAAAATTTGATAATGAGGTTAGTAAAAAAATTTCAATTTGAATATAAAAAGTTGTAGCCTGTTTTGTATATATACACTAGGAGCTATAATTGCTCCTTCCTTAATGCCTATACAACTCATTCCAACTAGTTATACCTTATATATATTGGTAAAAAAACTCAACCTAGTCTCTTTATATTCATAGGTATGCAATTGTATTAAGTTTTATAATTATAGATGATTCATGTTTGGCCCTATTTAGTCGTAAGCTTTAAGTTCAATCCTAAATACCTTATGTCCATTTTTCATTCAGACATAAGATATGCATCATATGATACCTATGTTGTAATATATACTTATTTGCTATATTCTAACAACTGAAACATAAAACTTAGAAGCATAAAATGAATAAAAATTAAAACCTATCACATTATTATACTTCTTTTTCTGATAATCATAACTTTAAATGGAAGCTTTTCTCTTATGGGTTCTAAATGTACAAGATGTGTATAAATTATTGGAAACTATGCACTTTTGTTTGCTTCAACATATTGACATATGAAATATAGAGATTATTGTTGAGCTAAATGAACCTCAACCCAAGTTCAGATAAAGGGAAAAATATGATAATCAATTAAAGAAGGAACCTTTGCTTATGTTTGTTATAATGTAAGAAAGATTTGCACAACTCTTCCAATATATATATTTATGAAAGAATAAGAATAACTTTCAAATGTTTAAGTTATATGATATGAATGGATTTTGCTATATTTTTATATGTTATTTCATTTGAATTTATTCATATTTTTTAATGTTTAATTGCTCATTTTATGTTCCTATTAATTTTACATGTAGATTTAATGATGGAATACAAATATAAAGTTAAAGCATTAAACGACAACAATAACAAGCAGAAAATGGCAGTGCAGAGACACATCAATTGGATAAGAAACGACAACATAGCAATAGACATTATCAGCATGCATTTCATGCAAGCAAAATGATGTGCAACAAAGGTGGAAACAAGTAGCAAAACAATAACACATGGGTAAGCTGGAAGAGAAAAATGTCACTGTACAGAAGTAGGGGGAGGTTTTGCAAGGTTTTGTGAATAGTGAGCATCGACCAAAAACCATGATATAAAATTGTGAAATCAAGCAACAGTAGGCAGTGTGAAGTGAGGGGGCTTGGGGCAGAACAAGAAGAGAAGAGTGAGTAGCGTGAGAGAAGAGAAGTGAGTGTAGTAATGTGGACCAAAAACTCCAAATGTTTAATTATCCCATCGATGAATAGTATTGAGGAGAAGAGAAGCTTGCCGTGAGTGAAAGAACAAGGTGGTCTTCGGTAGGGATATTAATAGGGGCTGAAGCATTTTTCTGAGAGAGACTTATAGAGGACTAAACGTCCTAACACTAGTTCGGAGCTGACATCGACGCCGACAATCTGGGTTATACATTTTTTTATTATTTTGTTGTTTCTTTCTCTCATTAGGAATTGATTATGTTATCATGTGTTTATTAGATTAGGTATTTAAATGATGATGATTTTAATGCTCTATTGAATCATTTTTCATAAAAACCCATTGCTAGAATCAAATACAATACGTAATCGTTGTATTTTCGATTCATATGTAGTGACTAATGGTTCTGAATCATTAGAGATAACATAACATAGGTTAAATAATCCGAGCTAGTGTGATTATTGTCTAGATTGGTCTATTTTTCTGATTCATAATGTGATTGTTTGGATAAATTTAGAGAGCTTATCCTAGGTTTCCCGATAATAGGGTTAATTAAGGAGCCCTTCGTCATTAACTAGGATCTAAGAAAAAATCAGGATTAACAGAGCTTGTTGTTAATCCACGACTGATAATTGCTAAGAGAGATAAAAGAACAACAAATCAATGAATTATGCTTAATTAGGGTGTAGGCTGAGATTAAACCAAAAAATCGGATCCCTATCGAATTCCCTAATTTTATCATTTTTTGCATATTTTCTTTAATTTTTTTCATTAGATTTATTTTATTTTATTTTCTTATGAAATACAAAATCCCCCCATTTTTTCTAAACACCAATTAATTTCATTTCATAAGCTAACCAATCACTCCCTGTAAGATCGACCTAGACTCACCACTACTACAGTAATAGTCTAGTTATTTTATTTTGACTAGCGTTACGGCGCGCCTTTCAATTTTGGCGTCATTACCAAGGAGTTCGGTATTTATTTTTTGTTTGTGATTTTAATTGGTGTTTTGTATATATTTGATCATAATTAGTTTCTTTTTAGTTATTTCATGATCCTTTCTTTGTTTTGTTTTGTGTTTTTTATAAAAATTAATAAAAATCATGGATAGAAGTAATTTTTTCTTTAATTCATATTCTCAATCATATAGCAATGTTTGGACTAATCAACCTAACTTTTGTTATGGATGGGATAATCAACCAAATTACTTCCATGATAGTTTGTAGGAAGCACAACAATTCCCGTACATACTAGAAGCTTCCTATCAAGACTCAGGTACATCTTTGGAAGAACTAGTTAATGTGTATATTGCTAACACTTTACAGCTCTAGCAAGAAACAAGTTTTAGAATCCATAACTTGACAAGCCAGGCAGATCAGTTGATGGAAGCTATCAACTACTTAGCATCACAAAGCAAAGAGACGCAACCATATCAACCTGAGGAGTACCTGATGAATATTTATGCAGAAACTTTATAAAATGAAGAGGAGCTTGAGAATTTTAAGGTCGACCCTCAATGAATTGCTTATCTCGAAGAAGCTGAGGAGGAGCTTAAAGTAGTAAAAAATACAACTTTTAACTCGGAGGTAAAAAATGAGTTCATAATTATAGTTGAGACTGACTCTTTACCTTTACCTAGCAAATTAGAGGAATTAAAGGAAGCAGAAAAAGGCAAAGAGACGTTCAAAATATTTCTCGAGTGCATGACTCAGTTAAGATTGAAAGTCAGAGGATAGGAAAGATGTTGAATATGACAGACCATCAACTGAAACCCTATCATGAAGAATCTCACATGGAAGAACCAAACGTGCCACCAGAAGATCATAATTTTGTCACATAAGGAAAGTATGGAGTCGAACCAATGACCCTAAATAAAGCGCTTCTTGGGAGGCAACCCAAGGGGAGTAAATTTCTTTTCTTTACATTTTTGCATTTCTTTTTATATGCATGTGTGTTTCTTTGTTAGTTTATTTTTTCTTGTTTTTAAGTTTTCAATCAAAATGAGAGAAATAATAAAACAAATAATGAAACATTTACTTGTTTTCTATTGCTTTTAGGATTAATTAATCATGAGTAGAGAATAAATTGACTAGAGAATTTCATGACAACTTTGACATGTACTTTTGCTCTTGTGATTGGTTAATATGTATTATCTTTAGAATAGTAGTGACTAGTGGTAGACAAAGCTGATGAGATTTTGAGCCTTATTAGACAAGAACATCCATATCAGTCTCATTGTCTTTCGATAATGTGTGACCTTCATGAAATATGCATCTTGATTTTGTGTTGAATTTCTATTCGAGACCACATTTTTATCACATGCATTAACATGGATATGATTAGGCATTCTTTGTTTTTCATAAGCTACATTAGCCAAATGACCTACCCTATTGACATGATTTTTCC
>JAOTAY010000007.1:8494147-8504516 GCA_025629805.1 Erythroxylum baracoense | reverse complement strand
GTGGATGCATGTGTGGGTGGTGAAGGAAGAAGCAAATTCGGTGATATGATTAACAAGATGAAGGATTTTAGCAATGAAGTGAGGTCGAGCATGTTATATGCAGTATTTTTACTAAACAAGCATCTTTATTTTAGACATAACTTGATCTGTGAGTATCTAAATTGGATGGATTTTAATTTATAGTAAACTAAAAACATATGGCTACATTTTTCATGAAGTAATCAAACTTGAAATCTATCCTTAAGAGTCTTGAAATTTGGATTGAATTTGAGAACTATGTACTATTGTGTTATGAGAACAATCTGTAATAATTTGGTTATAACTTGCATAATACTAAACCAAAATGCATGAATTTGATGTCATTAGAAACTTAAGACATTTTGAAACATTTTATTAGAAGAAGGCATTGTCTAAATAACTCTTTGTCTAGGTCATAATGGTCATACAAAACAAATCCGAAAATCTATCTTGAAAAAAAACTGGAAAATTAGAGTTGTAGGTCGAAATTTTAGTTTCAATTCCATCTTCCTATTTCGACCTATTTTACATGTCTTTAAGGCATGAATTTGAAGAAACTCAAAGAATCAAAGCTGTAGATATAGGCCTTAGTTTGAACTTTGTGAAACTGGCTTGATAAAATAGTGATTAGAGCTTGAGTTATGTTTATTTTTCTAATATTGCCTATAACAAACCCTTGTGTAGAAACCTTATATTATTTCCTTATTTTTTGGAACTTTAGAGCTCGAATTGGTCAAAGTATAAAACATGAAAAATGATTGTTGATGTCTTATTAATGCTTCTGTCAAACAGTTTGGCCAGAAGATATCTAATAAGTTTATGTAGTTAATTAAAGTCATACCCTAAAACAATGGACTGTTTTGATGAGAATGAGTTCAAATCTGGAAATTTCGATATGTTAAAGGAATAGAGGAGTTATTTTAATGCAAATGTGATCTTAAGAACATGAGAAATCTGTATTAGGTATGGATGAATGAGCATTGAAGAACATAGGGTATTTATGAATGAGAATTGAATGAATGTCTGAGTATATGTTGCTGGAAAATTTTGGTGAATGTATATATTTAGCTTGCTAAAATTTCAGATATAAAGTAGCAATTGTGTGTGTTTTACAGTAAGCTTTTTGGTCATGGAAATTTTTAAGGATAAGTGTAAATATGAGTTGGTAATGATATAAAGATGTTCTTATGAATGTAATGTGATTCAAAGTATGTAAGTGATGAATCAGGAATGGTTGAATGAGAACTAGGAAATTGTGGGAGTGTATAATCCTAGGAAAAGGAGTGGTATATGTATGGGTGATCAATTGAAAGCAATCAAGTGTATTAAAGAAACATACCCGAGAATTTTTTATTGAACATGCATAATACGTGATACATATATAAATGTTCTTATTCATCTGAATGTGCAATATAGTAATATGAAAATGCATGTGATTGCTTATAGAAGAGCACGTTGAGCGTCTGTTTCTAGACATTGCTGGGACTTCAAGGCAATGAGCTAAAGGTAGCATTTGTGAGTAACCTAAGATAGTCTCACCTTGATTCTTTGTTTGATTCTGAATTAAATTACTATTTGATATAATTGTGATATTACTGATTTCGAACAATTGATTATTCAAGGAGTTCGATATTCGGGACTGTATTGGAAGTGTTCCTTGAATGTGAATGTGATTGACTAAATGTGTTTTGAACTTATATGTTGAATGCCAGACCAAGTATGAAGATCATTGTGAACGAGAAGTTTGAATGCGAATACAGTGTACTGAATATGGTGATTGAAAATGTGAAATGCATTTATTCCATGAATACATGAAATATAAAAGCAGTTGTGATTAGAGTAGCTAATGAAAAAGAACTTATAGCTCAGACATCTATAGTAAGAGCCTATGGCTTAATTGGTATGATAGAGCCCAGTGTCCACAATAGATAGGAGACAGTATGATAGAGCCTAGTATCCACAATGGATATGGGATAGTATGATAGGCACTCAGTCACAACAATGTAATAAATGAAATTGAGTCTCATAAATATTACATACACAATATGAAATGAATAAATTGAGTAATCGCAATGTTTTGAGGACTTCTATAGTATGAAAGTTATGAATTCTTATCAATGAATATGTTCTGCATGATCTCAATGAAATGATAAATTTTATTGACTTTGAAATGTGACAATTGTGAACAAAGTGCTTAGTGATATGACATGATGGTAATTGAGATGATGTGAATTATATGATAACATAAATTGTGTGTTGCATGACAAGAGTGAACCATCGAGGATGGTTACTCAACTGAGTTCACAAAACTCAACCAAATTGCAATGTTGACATTTTTAGGTTCAAGAGAGCGACGACTTAGCTTCTAAGAATGATTAGAAGAAATCTTATACAACTTTTAGAGAGAAGTTATGGCTCAAAGTTCGGTCAGTTGGGATTGATAAATTAGTTTTATTTTTTTAACTCCTCATGTATGTAGCTTATTTTATAGATAGAGCTGTGGTCTCTAATAGGTTGATATTGTATAATCATGGATGATGGATAAAATGCTACATTGTAAATTAAGGTTATGAAATGAAATGAGAAAATTTTGGATTTTGACATTGTGTTCTTTATGGTTTTAATTATGATGCCATGAGATACATTGATTAGCACGCCATTTTTGTCGGGCATGTGCACGAATATTCGAAGGATGTACGTGTATGTGTCAGATGGAAGTGGGGTGTTATAACATATATCCTAGTATGTAACTTTATGATTCTTGTTGTGTTGATTTAACCAATATGGCATAAAAGGATAATCTAGGTTATCCAACTTTTTATTCTTGCCATTAATGTTAAGCATAAGTTTCCTTTGATCCAACATATAAAAACTATTTATATAAAATTGGATCAACTACTTTTAGTTAACAATCTATTTCTAATCATGCATTGAACATTACAATAATGTTGAATCTAAATTTATTATCGTATACTCGAATGCATGAAATAGAAATAAATATAATCTATCTCATAGCTCGTATAGGCAAGAAAACTCATGCAATCATTTTTCTTCTTATGACAACTATTATCATACTATACAAAATATTTTTAATTGTAGTTATCAATCATGCTTTAAGTAGGCTAAATTAAATGGAACAATTCCAATAAGTTACTACATCTTTTAGCACTACTCAATGCAACCTCTTGCATTTTCCTATCATGATGCTGACATCTTATATGTTGTCTTCAAAGTTTATGAGACATTAGTTAACTCAAAATGTCAATATATTTTGTCATCTATATGATGAGATTAGAGCATAATAACATGATGGACATACAATTTTCTATCTAACTTTTGATAACTCTTCTCAAACATATCCTATGTATAAGAACTTAGGTCCACTAACTTAGTATCAACTATACTAAATAAGGTAAATTCCACTAAGAACAAAATATAAGTGTAAGAAACAAGTAATAAATTATATTCCATGACTGCCAAATAAGATTAGGGCTTTAATCATGCATTTGGTTGCTCCCATTATTTTATTTGAAATAATAGCCCTCACTACTATTCGGAAAGATTACTCTAATATTTCTAGTGGGCTAGGATCTCGTTCAAATATAGTTAATCTTAAGTTTGCTCAACAAACCAACTAGACCAAAATTAGGTAGAAAATAACTTTATCAATCACATCTCATGTGACTCCTAGATCCGTTAGGTGACAACTCTTGCCAAAAAAATATTTAATATGTTATTCCTAACCCTGCTTTTAAATTCATGTGATCGTGAGTTTGTTCATCGAAATCACATAAATTTCGTTAAGTAGAACCCATTATCATAAGACTAAACATGTTCGGGTTAAAGCGGTCATAAGTTTGCTCAATAAACCTACAATAAACATAACTTTAGTTTATTCTTATAATAATAGAGGACAACAATCATGTTCTCAACATATACTTAATATTTTAAAGAGGGATTTCAATTTCATTTGTCTCATCAATCACAAAATTGCATGTAAAATATCACATATATAAAACATACAATTTGACATGTATCCAATATATATATAAACCATATAAATAAAGCATGCAACTTATACACTCATAATCAAATTATATGCATAAAATATCAAGATTTGTTTGATTCTAGTTATTGATCTTCATAATCTAAAATAGCATTTCCAACTCCTTGGGAAAATTAAATTAGATTAAAACCATTGATTCCTAAATAAATTAAATTCCTATTCCAAATATAAATTTAATTTGATTTGAAAATAATTTTCATATCCAATTGGAAACTATTTCCAACTTATCTTGACTCCTTTAACAAAATTTAGTTGAAAGCAATTTTTAATAAATTATTCTTCTTACTTATTATAATTTAGAGTTCGTTTTCAAAATTATATAATTAACACATTCTAATCCAATTATAAACTACTTCTAATCTAATTAGAAATTACTTTTCTTTAACTAGAAAACTATTTTCTAAAATTAAAAAGAAACTACTTTAAAAATTAAATAAAAAATTTTAAATTTAATTAAGAAAGTTCTTTATATTATTTATTTAGAGATTTTTTCTTAACAAATTAGAAAACTATTTTAAAAATATTAAAGAAAGATCATTTTCTTGATAAATAAATGAAAACAATTTTCAAATTTTGATCAAGATAACATCCTTTCTTATAAATCAATAAACTTATTATTTATAAATAAAGAAATAATTTCTAAATAAATTGAATAATAATTCTCTAAACAAAAGAATAAATTTAATTTATCTCAATCAAATTGAAATAAATAAATCTAATTAAGAAACAACTTTCTTAATAATTTAAGAAAACAATTTTCTTACTTTTAAGGAGTCTAATTAATTAATTTTAACCTAATTGAAGCTAATTAATTATAATTTTAGAAACTATTTTTTAATTAATATTGAACTTGTTTGGCTCTTAGATTATGAGTATCCTAATTATAGATTAGTTCATTATCATTTATAATTTAAAAGAGTTTTAAATTCAAAAATCAATTCAAAAATTAAGATAATTATTTTTTAATATGATTAAGATTAATAATTATATTAATTTTTAATTAATTTGAGAAAAATAGTTTCTAAAATTAAAATTAATTAATTGTTGAGTTTTTATTAGTACGGTAGACGTCATGTGTTTTAGGTAGAATCATTATAAATCGGCAGGTCAATAATATGTTAGGACTGACCAATCATGGGAATCTGATATCCTTGCATTTTGTGCAAACTTCGATTTTTGTATTGAACATCAAGTTTAGGAACCGGCTCTGTGTCTTTTCTTTTCCTAGAAAGAGAAACTACTTTGCATATCTTCCACGGATGACGTCTTAAAATTAATGTTTCACATTCCTTATCGCAGAGAGTAAGGGGTTGTAGCAATCCTTGATCCCAGTTCTTTGGAATCTTTTGCTTTGAAGTTAAAACTTTCCCTTATATGGACCAAAGGTGATAATGGAAGCAATCTTCTGCATAAGCGAGTAACTTCCAAACTTCAACTAAAGTTGAATATGTTAGTATTGTTGCATATTTAGACAAGGGAGGGAAACTGAACTTTAATGTTATAATCCTTAAGATTCCTTCTGTCCTGTGAAACTTAAATTGCCTTTAAAAGAGAATTAAATAAAGATGAGGCAGACAATACTACCGATTTCAGAATGAAGTTGTTTAATTAGGAAAACTAACCCCTTAAGCAAGAGAAAGAGCAGGAAAGAAGGTCAAATAAATTAGCCATTGATATGGTTGAACATGGATGTGGGAATGGTAACAAAAGTTTCAGAACTTTCCTAATACAAGAAAAATACCATTCCTTAGATAAAGACAACACAAGAGTCGAATAAGTACACAAGACAGCTCCTTTATTCACGAGAGAGAGAGAGATTCTGCACCCATACAACTCATCAATGTGACCTCCTAGGAAGGGTTAAAGGGCAAGTAACACCTCCTCCTGTAGCAAAGGAAACTCCATCCTCTTAAACATGACTAATCTTCTTACCAATCTCATCTCTATCTAACATCTCTCGTCTCAGTCATTTTTGGCGTCTTTCTTAGTTGCTAACTCATTCTGTTCATGGAAACAAGCATAAGTAGTGGTGGTTTTGCTGAACCTGCAATTGCTGCTGAACCTGCAAGTGCAGCTGGTGATCTTAGTAATCATAAACATCACAACTCATCAACACCCCACAACCACCATACGAATCTTGCTTCGACTTCCATTCTCATCATCATCATATCTACAATTTCTGTTATTGTACTTTTTGCTATCTTTCTCATTATTTTTATGCTCACACGGCTCAAGCATGGTAAAAGTAGAAACAGTTCCAAGGACAATGGTAGCATCCACAACACAAGTAGCATGTTCATTTCTCATACCACCATAAACTTTAATTCTAGCCCAGGTAATAACTTCCCTTTTCATGGTTCGATATACATAGATTTCTTGATTCTAGATTTCTTGATTCACTTTTATGTTTTATTATAAGAAGCTGAATTTTGATGCCCATCATTGTCAATAATCATTTGTTTTTCAAGGAACAGAATGTACTTACCTTGGTTTCTTCGGTTTGTTCCGCTATACCATTTTAATGGAATTGCTCCCATTTTCAATCAGAGCAAACATGCTCTGGTAAATGTTTTGTTGTTTGAAAACAATACTTTTCTGTAACCAAACGTGTTTGTAATATCTTTCTTCCTCTTCTTCTTCTGTTTTTCTCCCTTTCCTTTTAGCAATTGTATCTCCTGCTTGTATCAAAATTAGATTTTGGTATGCTCCAGATGTGAAGGGTGGGTGTCTATATGGAGGCAATTTGGGGCAGAAACCCCAAAGAAAAAATAGAGTTCAAGTGTTTACGTACAAGGACCTTGAAACAGCCACAGAGGAGTTCAGTGAAGCAAATGTGATAGGAAATGGTGGGTATGGAGTGGTATATAGGGGTATTCTTAATGATGGGACTGTGGCTGCGATTAAGATGCTACATAAACAAGGAAAACAAGGGGAGCGTGCTTTCAGGATGGAGGCAAGTCACTTCATTGGCTTTTGCTTGCATTATCCCTTTCTTTTTGTGTTTGTCATTATTTTTATATCTTCTTCCTAATGCTCTTAGCACAAACACCAGTTAAGCCACCTACTCTTGCCTTCATATATGTTAATGAAGTCCAAATTTATTTCTTAGGTAGATCTGTTAAGCAGGCTGCATTCACCTTACTTGGTAGAGCTACTTGGCTACTGTGCTGACCATCACCATAGGCTCCTGATATTTGAATTCATGCCTAATGGTACTCTACAACAACATCTTCATCGCAAGAAAAATCCACCGTTAGATTGGGTGACCCGTTTGAGAATTGCCCTGCATTGTGCCAAGGCCTTAGAATTTCTCCACGAGCATTCCACCCCAGCAGTTATCCACCGTGACTTCAAGTGCAGCAACATTTTCTTGGACCAAAATTTTCGAGCTAAGGTTTCTGATTTCGGATTGGCTAAGATGGGCTCAGACAAGATCAATGGTCAGATTTCGACCCGTGTGCTGGGGACCACTGGCTATCTAGCACCAGAGTGAGTGCTTTATCATCTGTGATACACATATCAGATTAATGACTCTTCCAATAGGTACAGTGCGGTGTCATTTGTCACATAAGAATGCACATGGGCAAAGTAAGGTCCCCCAAAGGCAGCAAGTCGTTTTCTTTATCCTCGAAGAATGTGTAGCAAGCAAAATGTCATGTTCAATGCTCATTTGATAAAGAAATTTATCTCTGTTTCAATGTCCTTTTCCCACTAAGCAATTAGTTTTTGCTAACTAACATCTACTTATCTTCATTTTTGGGTGAGCTATTTTCAGGTATGCTTCAACAGGTAAGCTTACTACAAAATCAGATGTCTACAGCTATGGAGTCGTTCTCTTACAGCTATTGACTGGGCGGATACCGGTTGATACCAAACGACCTCCTGGCGAACATGTTCTTGTCTCTTGGGTTAGTGAACTAAAATCCATCAATTTTCTCTTCCAAATAAAAAATAGAAATATCTTTGAAATGTCATTTTCTCATATTAGAAACATGTAATGCTTGTACATGTATGAATCATCCATTTATATTTGTCAATGATGATGAGTAATTGACAGAACTAATGTGGCCCGACACTGTATCAGCTAAATTCAACTTGCATCTTTGATCCTTGGTATTGGAATCTCATAGGCGGTGAAACATCTCTGCTATGTTTGCAGGCTCTTCCAAGGTTAACTAACCGTGAAAATGTAGTAGAAATGGTTGATCCCGGCCTGCAAGGCCAGTACTCCATGAAGGACTTAATTCAGGTTAGCTCAGTAACTATATATCATCAGCTTCTGGTGCATTAATTAAGCAAAAAGTCACAGATAACCTATTTTTAAACATGCTTACAGGTAGCTGCTATTGCAGCCATGTGTGTGCAGCCAGAAGCAGACTATAGGCCGGTAATGACGGATGTTGTGCAGTCACTGATCCCTTTGGTCAGGAACCTTTCTTCTGTATCATCCTCCACTTCGGGTAGATTCCAGAATCAAACACCAAGCCCGAGATCCTAGAATCAAATTCACAAAGCTCCTAGACATTCGAACTATAAAATGCTGATTTCATTAAGTTAGAGCAAACATAAGAATATCCCATGTTGTCGGGCTGAATAACAACAAATAGTTCTCTTGACCATAATAAAGGCAATCATGTAATCATGCCAGCTTCTCATGTTCATCATTTTTTTGGGCCGATGACTTTAGGCAACAGAACAGCACCGGAGCCCATCGATCCAATTGTCTAATTTCTTTTAAATATATATGTAATTGTTGTTCAACATCGCTTTTTATTCGTTTAATATTTAATATTTTAAAATAGCAATAAAATTAATTATATAATATATAACTATCATTTTATGATTAATTATAATTATATATGATTTTATTTAATATTTGTATCTTTATTTATATATTATTTATATTAATTCATTAGAAATTATTACAAAAAAGTATATCAAATTAATAAGTATAATATTTATAGAAATAAATTTTAATTTTATATTATAAAACAAAATTTTACATGTAATTAAGTTTGAAACAATTTTCTATAATATGAATTACGAATTATTTTTAAAAATCTTAATTTATTGTAAAAACTCTAATCAAATATTAAGTAAATCATTTATTGAAATATTCATATTCAAATAGAACTTTTTAGTTTGAATAAAACTAACAAAGTTTAAACTAAAAGCTCCCACCATTTCACATGTTTATGGATATGTATATTTAAGATGTCATGACTATCATTTTTAAAACTTGTTATAACATTTTATCTTAAAAATTTATAAGAATTATAATAAAAATTAAAAAGATTTCACTTATTTACATAGAAATATAAAAGTTTTTATTTTTTTTAGTTTCATGTGTGCAAATTATATTTAAAAATGTAAGGAAAAAATTCAAGAATCACTAAAATGCTTACTTATATAAATATTAATAGTAATATATAATTTAGGAAAACATATAAAAGTTTAAAAAATTACTTGTATAAATATTAAATGTAATATATGATTTAGAAAAACATATAAAACTTTAAAATTATTTTATTATAAACTTAAAAAACATACTTTAAAACATCTAATACATTCCCTATAATACATTAATTATAGCAAGTATTAAAATGCTTGAGTGCAATAAAAATGTCTAATAAGAGAAGCTATGACTTCTCTCTAGAAATCTAATCGTATCTACTTTATTGGTTCTCTCCATAGTGGCTTCCAGGTTCTGCTCCCACTAGTTTTCTACGTACTCGTCATCTTTCACATTCAAGCTAGCCGCTGCTCTCTTCTACTTTTGCTTCTCCTACTTTTTCTTCCTTTTTATGAATGTTCAACCTCTATATTTTACCTATTGTGTATTTGTTCTCTCCTAGAGCAAGAGGATCTTTTCATAATTAAGTTACCTGGTGCCTTCAACTTCTTACAGTTGGAATCCAACCGTAACTAAATCACGGGGCGTAGTAGAAAACAAAACTTTTTAAGAATTTCGAGCGGATTTCGATAATTGAATAAACTTAAATAAAATATGAAATGATTTAAAAATTGTACCTTGTTCGCTTTCCTGTTGAAAATTTTTTGAAAATTTTCGACTGATAAATCACGAGCTGTTCAATTGTCAAGCCTCTGATGGTATCCACAAAGCAATTCTCAAACTACTTTGAGATGAAGAAGACAAAAGTGCTAGCTTCTAAAAAGCTCTTCCCTTTAAATAGAAAAATCATAAGAGTTTTTTATTAAAATTAAATCTCTTTAATTATAATTAAAATCAAATTCTAATTCTAATTAATTTAATTTTAATAAAAT
>JAOTAY010000007.1:8464601-8487942 GCA_025629805.1 Erythroxylum baracoense | reverse complement strand
GCATAGCTAAAATCCAAGCTTCATCTTGAAGAGCTTCATCAATTTTCTTAGGTTCTAATTCAGAAACAAAAGCTACAATAGCCTCTCCCCTAAATTTAGATCTAGTTCTCACTCCTTCTAAAGTTTTTCCTATAATCAGATTTTCTGGGTGACAAGATTTGTATCTCCAGTCTTTTTTCAAACTAATATTCTCAAAGAGATCTACTACTTTATCCGACGGATCATCTGATGGTGAATCGTCTGGGTTACTAACTAAGGGAGTAGATAGAGTTTCATCATCAAAATCGTCTCTCTTATCTAGATGAGAATCATCATCTAACTTTACATGCATAGATTCTTCAATAGATTTAGAAACAAGATTATAAACTCTATAAGCTTTATATCTAATAGAATAACCTAGAAAAATTCCTGAATTGATTTTAGAATCAAATTTATCCAAATTTTCTTTTGTATTCAAGATAGTGTATTGCAACCAAAAGGATGAAAGTATGAAATATTTGGTTTTCTTTCCTTCCATAACTCATATGGAGTTTTATTTAAAATAGGTCGTAAAAATACTCTATTTTGAATATAACAAGCTGTATTTACAGCTTCTGCCTAGAAGTACTTAGGCAGATTCATTTCACATAGCATAGTTCTTACCATTTCTTTAATTGTCCTGTTCTTTCTTTCTACAACTCTATTTTATTGAGGAGTTTTAGGAGCAGAGAAATTATGGAAAATTCCATTCTCTTCACAAAACATTTTGAATATTTCATTTTCAAATTCTCCACCATGATCACTCCTAATTCTAGCAATAAAAATTCCTTTTTTATTTTGTAATTTTTTGAATAAGACTTTAAAGCATTTAAAAGATTCATCTTTTTGAGATAAAAACAAAATCCAATAAAATCTAGTAAAGTCATTAACAATTACAGGACCATATTTCTTTCCACCAAGACTTACTGTTCGGGTTGGACCAAAAAAATCTATATGTAACAGCTCTAGATGTCTAGATGAAGTTCCAATATTCTTACAAGAAAAGGATGTTTTAACCTATTTTCCTTTCTGACAACTCTCACAAAAGAAATCTTTGTTAAAACTTATCTTTGGTAAACCTCTTACCAAATCATGTCTAACTAATTTGGAAATGTGTTTAAAACTAACATGTCCTAGATTTTTGTGCTAAATTAGTTTTTCATCATCTTTTGATATAAGACATGAAATATTTCGACTTTTCAAATCATCTAAGTTAATTCTGTAGAGATTGTTTTATCTCTTAATAGAAAAGAATATGGACCCGTCCTTGTTTATAACTAAACAAGAATTTTGATTAAAGGATACTTCAAAACTAGAATAACATAATTGACTTATACTGATTAAATTATGCTTTAAACCATCAACTAGCAGAACATTATCAATAGATGAAAAGGAATCTTTACCAATTTTGCCGATCCTAGTTATTTTGCCCTACTGGTTGTCCCCAAAAGTTACTGATCCTCCTTGCTTATGTTGGAGGTATAGGAATATAGACTTTCTGCCCGCCATATGTCGTGATCAGCCACTGTCTAAGTACCATTGATGTTGGTTGCTCCTTCCAAGTAAAGAGATCTGCAGTATATATTATATCCTTCTTAGGTACCCATATTTTCTTGGGTCCTTTGGGGTTTCTCTTATAATTATTCTTAAAATAATAAGAATATTGTGTCTTTTTCTTTCTATTAGGAACAAAATTCTTATTATGAAGAACATTTCCATTATGAATTGTATTTCTACTAGAAAAGTCTAAACCACTTTTATCATCTGGATGTTTATAAGTTCCAATTATATCATTTATCCTTTTTGTACACTCTATAAATTTTGATAAATCTACTGAAAGAATATTAACCCTTTGTTTTAAATGATTAATCTCCTCAGATCTATCTGTAGTTACTTTCTTTTTCATATCATCTACTTGTTTCTTAAGGTAGACGTTTTCTTCTTCTAAGATTTTTGTGTTTTTAGAATTTTCAACAAATTTCTTTTTTAACAATCTATATTGTTTTAGAATAGCGTGTGAATCTTCTAACAATTATAAATAGGCATGTTGAAGATCATTAAATTCAGAGATTACCTCATCATCACTTTCACTTTCGGCTACCAAACATTTGTTTGCTTGTTCTGATGATTCTGAGTTGGATTCAGATTCAGACGAATCTAGATCTTCCCATGTTACCATCATGCCTTTTTTGTTTCCTTGACTCTTCTTTTGTTTTCTTTTGAGCAAGGGGCATTCAGACTTGTAATGCTCTGGTTTATTACACTCATAACAGACGATAGAGCTTTTCTCATTCTTCAAATCATCTTTGCTAATCTTTTTTAAAGAGGAGCCTTTATTTCCCTTTGTTTTATTTTTCCACATCCTTCTGATTTTTCTTGAAATGAAAGATAGTTCGTCTTCATCTTCACTTAAATCTTGATCAGATTCATTGGCATCATCATTCTTGATTTCTTCAATCTTTAATGCTTTTGAAGACGTGCTTTTATTTTTTTGCATTTTCTGATTCTTCTGATCAACCTTTAATGCAATACATTTGTCCTTTATGGGTTTATCTTTTGCATCATGCTCTACTTCATGGATTTTCTGTGAACCAAGTAATTCATCTAGCTTTAGCTTGCTTAAATCCTTGGCCTCTTGTATTGCTATTACTTTGGGTCTCCCTCTTTTTGGAATACTTCTGAGGATCTTTCTGACATGAGCTTGACTATCGTAGATTCTCCCCAGAGCTTTAAGTCCATTAATGATTGTTTGGAATCTTCCAAACATTTGATCAATAGACTCATCGTCTTTCATCTTGAACAGTTCATACTGATGAACAAGAATACCATTCATGGATTCTTTCACCTGATTTGTGCCTTCATATGCAATGGCTAATGTGTCCCATATTTCCTTTGCAGATTCGTATCCATGAACCTTATCATATTCACTTCTGCTTAGAGCACAACGTAAAAAGAACTTAGCCTTTGAGTTTAATTGAAAGCGAGCTTTAGATCAACCGACCATTAGTCCTTCGTTGTCTATTAGGATGTATGGACCATTTTCAATGATATCCTAAAGATCAATATGTGTGGATTCTATGAAGAGCCAAAGCCTGTCCTTCCAATAATGATAATCTTCACCATTGAATGCAGGTGGTCTTGAGACCGAGGCACCTTCTGCTATAAAAACATGTGATTCAGCCATGGATTTTTATCCTCACTTTGTAAGAGTGTTTCTTGGAAATCTTGCTATGATACCAATTGAAGTAAATCACTTGTTAATATAGAAATCACGTATAATATGTAAAATACATAAGAAGGGTGGTTGAATTGTGTTAAATCATCTAAGATATGAATCTTTAAAAACTTCTTAATTTTCTTGGCAAATTCATTCGATTACAAGTTTAAACAATGAACTTGATTTGATAAGTAATGCAATAGCAAAAATTAGTATCTATTCTTCTAACAACAAGAAAATTAAAAAGGTAAGAGTTAGAGAACATGACACCGCGATTTATACTGGTTCACCTTTAACCTTAAGCTATGTCTAGTCCTTAGAGTTTGTCTGAGATTTCATTATCTCCTTCAATGTTACAAGTATTATTTCTACATTTGCAGAGCCTCTTCAGGTCTCTTTCACAAATTATTCTTTATCTGCTTCCTTGGCCTCTTCAGGCTTTAGCCTTCCTTTCTCTTGAAAAGATATTGTTTGAGTTTTCAGACTTACGTTATAGATGTATTTGCTCTCTTGCTTTCTTTTTTTTCCTCAGAATATTTTCACAGCGTTAGCACTTGAGCACAGAATTTCTCTAAGTATTTTTGTATATGCAAAAATTCTTATTGAAGTCTACGACTACGACTAATATTTATAGCCTAAGTCTCTAACAGTCTTTTTCAAAAATCTGCTTGTTGAGTCTTATAAAGTATGTTATTAGTTGAGTCTTGTAACTAACTCCAACTAACTAACATTCTTAGCACATTCTTCAATTACATCGACTTGCTTAGATTCACATGCTTCATTTGATGCTTATACTTGATCACTTCGTCTGATCTGTCTTATTCAGCTTTTACTTAAGTATCGTCTTGATTTGATGATTTGTGCTACTTATATTTATCTGCGCATTTAACAAATTCATGAAAACAGTTCACACACTTTTATTATTATTATTATTATTTGACTTTCATCAAAATTAATAAAAGAAGTAAAGTCTTCTCGACTTAATAATCTCCCCCTTTTTGATGATAACAAATAATCATAATATTAGAAGATAAAAATATTCAGATGAATAATATTCAGACGAATAATGCAAGATGTAATATACAAAGATGATATTTACAAAACTCCTTTTTACTGTTCTATTTATCTATCTATATCTCCCTATCTCCCCCTATTTGTTATTAATAAAAAAGATAGTTTATTTTAGATGCTTCAAAATTTCAAAAAACATTTGTTGAATATCAGTGCGGATCATCTTGAGGTCTTCTTCTATAGAAACACGTAGAAGTGCTAATTCCTCATAAAGATCACCCACTGCATCACCTAGTATATCAACCTTAGTATTGATTTTCTCAATGCTTTTAACTAAGGCTTCTTGAACTTCCGTCTGCTTGTGACTAGCTTCAGTCCATTCGATGAAATTCTTTAAGAGCTTCAAGTTAACGGTAGGATCTTGTAGCATTTCACTAAGTGGATGAACATACTCAAAAACAAATGGTTTTCTAGGTGAATCGTCTAATTCTATGATTTTAATAGAGGGTATTTTGAAAGGTGGTTTTTTAGCAGGGATATCAAGATCTTTAGGTATGGGTAATTTGTAAATCAGTTGCCCTAGAAGGTGTAAAATAGTTTTAACTAAAGGAATGAAACCTAAGGGTTTGAAATGAATAAGCAAATGCATAAAGGTTTCTAAGTTAAAAACGATACCTTCAATTATGATACTTTCATACCTTCCCTTTGATATTGAGCCAACTACCTTGAAGCTTTCTTCTTTAGTAAATGCTCCAAAATTACTTCCTAATGCCCTTGATATATGATGTGATACATAAATGCTTACAGATTGAACTGCGTGACATACGTTGTCTTCTTCTAGGAGATCAACTTATTGTCTTTCAGGAAACTTCTTCTTCTTCCCTTTTTCTTTGTTGTCTACCGGTGCTGGAATTCTAGGTTGTACATCTGGTACAATCTTGATTGTCATTCTGCTTATCACTGGATAGATTGTATAAGGATTTTTTATAATCTTCAACGGATATGGTTCTGCCTTTTCGTCTCACGGAATGTTATATAATCTTTGTTCTTCATGACTTAGAAGATGTATCGACTGATCATTTACTGTTATAGGTTCAACTTGAACGTTATCTTTCCGTGTAGTAGGTTCTCTGATGATAATTGAACCTCTGTTACGATCAGGTGTTGATTCTTCTATGACCTTCATCTTCAAATCTTCTTTCTTTATCGGTTGAGGAGGGTTGAAACCTACTAACTGCTCTTCAGACAGTGTCTTCGTTTTCTTATCAATAGTCTGTGTCTTTTATGGAACATCAGTTGATGAAACCTTCTTCTTCTGAATAGGCTTCGTCTTCTTTTGTTCTTTTATTGGTTTGAAATGGAGTTGTTATTGAGGCTTCTTCTTCTCAAACATTAACTTCCTTTTTATCTCTGTCTCTCCAGACGGTTGTTCTTGTTGAATCTGAGGGATAAAGATGGTTGGTTTGACTAGCTACTGTTGTTTCTCTTGCTTCTTTTCACTCTCAGAGTCTGCACCAAGAATCAGAACTCTTTGGTTCTTCTGTTCTTGTTGTTGTAAGGTAATTAATTTTGGTGACCTTCTTGACTTCTTGAGCCTTTCTGATTGGAGCGTCTCAGTTTTCCTCTTTAAAGACGCTTGATGAGTTGGTTGTTGAACCTTGCTTTCCTTGTTTTGTGGAATCGCCTTGGCTTGTATCAGCTTATCAGACGATTGTTCAACCTTTACCCTTGCTGATATTCTTTCATACAATCGAGGTATTGCTTGTTTTTCAGACAGAACATTTCCTTTGCTTCGTTTCTCTGAAAGCTCCCCTTTAGACTATTCTTTCGGCGTGAAATCTTCATCCGCTTCGGCTCTGATCTTGATCCCCATTTTGTGAATATTAGAGGCATTGATAACACTTTTAATATCTAGCTTTACTCTGTTTCCTCTATCAAGCAAGATTCCAGATGCTTTGAAAATCTTGTTAACAGTATACCATAAAGTAAAGAACCACTCTTCAAATCATATTCCTGCATAGCCTTTATCATATACTTGAGAATCAAAAATGGAAGATTAACAGTTTGGTGAGTGAGTAGATGAAACAGACAATGTTCATCATTCATTGTCACCACGTCTTTTGATCCTGCTCTCGGTAGGATACAATAGAGAAGAATTGAGTGAAGAACCCTAGCCATCGGAATGAGGGTTAAAGACTTCTTGACTCCCGGATTACGGAATCCATATAGTTGTCGATTGATGTAAGCTTCGTCTATATGACTTTGAGCGATTCAATCTGTATTATTGAACTGCTCTGCTCCTTCATTTAGACATCCAATAGCCTTCGCCACGGAATCTTGTGTGGTTATTACCGATAAGCAATCTACCATTGATACCAAGGTATTGTCTACTATCTTTACATTATTCCAGAACTCATATATTTCATTCAGATACACCAGCTCTCGGATGTTAAAGAAGTTCTTCCATCCAACTTCTTCAATCTCAAGTTCGATATTCATCTGAGAATTCTTCAAGGAAGTGAAATCGACGAGTCTTCTATAGACAAGAGATTTTGGCATTTTCTAATCTGTAAAATATAAACACTAAATAGAGAAATTTATTTCGCTTTAAGAAAGCAAGGTTAGTATATAGAGAATATTAAGAAAAAGATATGAAACAAGAAGAGTTTGATGTTTAGAATAAAGCATTGGATTGTCTTTGTTGAGAGCACTCTGAACAAGTCGATTTCGAAGTTTTTCTCGAAAATTCTAGAGTGTAAAAGGTTGCAGATTTTGAAATGATTGCTCTTTTTATACACACTCTTGAAAAGTTACTGTTTGTAAAATTTGCAACTGATCCACCGGTAATTACAAAATTGAAACTATCGAGTAAAGGTTACCGTTACTATTTAGTCTGAAAACTTGCAACTTTTCAGCGTCTTCAGGACAAATCGTCTGGATTATGGAGTTTCAGACAGATGGTCATTTAACATCACCATATTCAAATTTCATCTGATTTCCTTGAATTTGTCTTCACTTAAGGGTTTGGTGAAGATATCTACCCATTATTGATTCGTCTCAACAAATTGTAGATTGATGATCCCTCTCTGTACTTAGTCTCTTATAAAATGGTGTCTAACTTCAATATGCTTTACCCTTGACTGTTGTGTTGGATTCTTTGAGAGATTAATAACACTTGTGTTGTCACAGAAGATTAGAATCTGATCTTCTTGGATAGAATAATCCTCTAACTGATACTTTATCCACAATATTTGTGAACAACAGCTTGCAGTTGACATGTGTTCAGCTTCTGTAGGAGATAGAAAAATTGAACTTTGCCTCTTGCTTGACCAAGAAATTAGATTATGATCAAGAAAGTGACAACCTCCACTTGTAATCTTTCTATCAATCCTATCTCCAGCATAATCAGCATCACAATAACTAATTAACCTGAAATCTTTGCCTTTCTCATACATTAAGCAAAGATCAGTAGAACCTGCCAGGTATCTCAATATTCTTTTAAAAGCAATGTAATGAGATTCTCTAGGATCTACTTGAAATCTTGCACACAAACAAACACTAAACATTATATCAAGTCTGCTTGTAGTTAGGTAAAGCAAATAACCAATAATTCCTCTAAAAAGAATTTGATCAATCTTCTTACCATCTTTATCTTTAGTTCAGACAATTGAAGGATGCATAGGAGTTGATATTGGTTTAACATTTTCCATTTTATATTTGACTAAAAGTTCTTTGACATACTTTTGTTGATGAATAAAAATCTTTTCTTCAATTTGTTTAATTTGTAAACCAAGAAAGAACTTCAATTCACCCATCATACTCATTTCAAATTCACTTTTCATCATATTTTCAAAAATTGAAAATAATTGTCTAGAAGTAGCATAAAAAATGATATCGTCTAAATATATTTGTACAATGATAAAATCATTTTTAACATTTTTCCGAAATAATGTTTTGTCTACTTGACCTCTGACAAAGTCATTTTTAATCAAAAACGAACTCAGGCGATCATACCATGCACGAGGTGCTTGTTTTAATCCATACAAAGCTTTATAAAGTTTATACATAAAATTTGGTTTATCTATGTCTTCAAAACCTGAGGTACATAAACTTCTTCATCTATAAAACCATTCAAAAATGAACTTTTTACATCCACTTGAAATAGTTTTATATCATAATGAACAACATATGCAAGCAAGATCCTAATAGCTTCTAGTCTAGCTACAGGAGCATATATTTCATTATAGTCTATTCCTTCTTGTTGATTATAGCCTTGAGCTACTAATCTAACTTTGTTGCAGGTTACTTTTCTTGATTCGTCTAGTTTATTTTTGAATACCCATCTAGTTCCTATAATAGATTTATTAGAGGGTTTAGCTATTAAAGACCAGACTTTATTCCTTGTAAATTGATTTATCTCCTCTTGCATAGCTAAAATCCAAGCTTCGTCTTGAAGAGCTTCATCAATTTTCGTAGGTTCTAATTCAGAAACAAATGCTACATTGGCCTCTCTTTTAAACTTAGATCTAGTTCTTACACCTTCTAATGTTTCTCCTATAATCAAGTTTTCTGGGTGAGAAGATTTATGTCTCCAGTCTTTTCTTAAGCTAATATTTTCAGAGTTATCTATTACTTTATCAGATGGATTGTCTAGTGGTGAATCGTCTAGGTTATTAACTAAGGGAGCAAATAGAGTTTCATCATCAGAATCGTCTCTTTTATCTAGATGAGAATCATCATTAAATTTTATATGCATAGAATCTTCAACAGATTTAGAAATAAGATTATAAACTCTATAAGCTTTAGAATTAATAGAATAACCTAGAAAAATTCGTAAATTGATTTTAGAATCAAATTTATCCAAATTTTCTTTTATATTCAAGATAGTGCATTTGTAACTAAAAGGATGAAAGTAAGAAATATTTGTCTTTCTTCCCTTTCATAATTCATATGGAGTTTTATTTAAAATAGGTCACAAAAATACTCTATTTTGAATATAACAAGCTGTATTTACAACTTCTGCCCAAAATTACTTAGGAAGATTCATTTCACATAGCATAGTCCTTGCCATTTCCTGAATCGTCCTGTTCTTTTTCTCTACAACTCCATTTTGTTAAGGAGTTATAGGAGTAGAGAAATTATGGAAAATTCCATTCTCTTCACAAAACATTTTGAATTTTTTATTTTCAAATTCTCCACCATAATCATTCCTAATTTCAGCAATAAAAATTCCTTTTTCATTTTGTAACTTTTTGGATAAGACTATAAAGCATTTAAAAGATTCATCTTTATGAGATAAAAATAATATCCAACAAAATCTAGTAAAGTCATTAACAATCACGAGACCATACCTCTTTCCACCAAGACTTGCTATTCTGGTTGGACCAAACAAATTTATATGTAACAGCTCTAGAGGTCTAGACAAAGTTACAATATTCTTATATGAAAAAGATGTTTTAACTTTTTTTCCTTTTTGACAACATTCACAAAAGAAATCTTTGTTAAAACTTAACTTTGGTAAACCTCTTAGCAAATCATGTCTAACTAATTTAGAAATATGTTTAAAGCTAACATGACCTAGCTTTTGTGCCAAATTAGTTTTTCATTATCTTTTGATATAAAACATGAAATATTTTGACTTTCTAAATCATCTAAGTTAATTTTATAGAGATTATTTCGTCTCTTGGCAGAAAGGAATATGGAACCGTCCTTGTTTTTTACTAGACAAGAATTTTGATTAAAGAATACTTCAAATCCAAAATCACATAATTGACTTATACTGATTAGATTATTCTTTAAGCCATCAACTTGCAAAACATTATCAACAGACGAAAGAGAATCTTTACCAATTTTGCCGATCCTAATTATTTTGCCCTGCTTGTTGTCTCCAAAAGTTACTAATCGTCCTTGCTTATGTTAGAGGTCTAAGAACATAGAGATTCTGCCCGTCATATGTCACGAGTAACCACTGTCCAAATACCATTAATGGTGGTTGCTTCTTCCAAGTAAAGAGATCTCCAGCATATACAATATCCTTTCGAGGTACCTATATTTTCTTGGGTCCTTTAGAGTTAGTCATATAATTTTTCTTTGAATAATAAAAATATCGTTTCCTTTTCTTTCTATTAGGAACAAAATTCCTATTATGAACAAAGTTCTTATTATAAAGAACATTACTATTATGAATAGTATTTCTATTCTTAAAACCTAATCTGCTTTTATCATTTAAATGTCTATAACTTCCAATCAATTCATTCATCCTTTTTATACTTTCTGTAAATTTCGATAAATCCATTGAAAGACTATTAATCCTTTGTTTTAGTAGAATAATTTCCTTATATCTATCTACAGTTACTTTCTTTTTCATATCATCTACTTGTTTCTTGAGGCAGATGCTTTCATCTTCTAAAAGTTTTGTGTTCTTCAAATTTTCAAAAAATTTCTTTTTCAATAGCCTATATTGTTTTAAGATAACACGTGAATCCTCTAACAATTCTAAATAGGAATCCTGAAGATCATCAAAGTTAGAAATTACCTTATCATCGCTTTCCCCTTCAGCTACCAAGCATATACTTACTTGTTCTGATGTTTCTGAGTCAGATTTAGATTCAGACGAATCCAGATCTTCCCATGTTGCCATCATGCGCTTTTGTTTTCTTTTGAGTAACGAACATTCAAACTTGTAGTGTCCTAGTTTATTACACTCATATTAGACGATAGAACTTTTCTCATTCTTTGAATCGTCTTTGCTATTCTTTTTGAAAAATAAGTCTCTATTTCCCCTTGATTTCTTTTTCCATATCCTTCTAATCTTTCTTGAAATGAAGGATAGCTCATGTTCATCTTCACTTGAATCTTGATCAGATTCACTAGTATCATCATTCTTAATTTCTTTAATCTTTAATGCTTTTAAAGATGTACTTCTATTTTTCTGCATCTTCTGATTCTTTTGACTAGCCTTCAATGCAATAGATTTATCCCTTCTGGGTTTATCTTTAGCATCAAGCTCTACTTCATAGATTTTCAGTGAACTAGGTAATTCGTCTAGCTTTAGCTTGCTTAAATCCTTAGCCTCTTGTATTGCTGTTACTTTGGGTCTCCATCTTTTTGGAAGACTATTGAGAATCTTTCTAACATGATCTTGACTATCGTAGATTCTCCCCAGAGCTTTAAGTCCATTAACAATTGTTTGAAATCGTCCAAACAATTAACAGACTCATCGTCTTTCATCTTGAACAGCTCATATTGATGAATAAGAATACCAATCTTGGTTTTTTTCACCTGGTTTGTGCCTTCATGTGTAATGGCTAATGTATCCCACATTTCCTTTGCAGATTCACATCTATGAACCTTATCATATTCACTTCTGCTTAGAGCACAACTTAAAAAGAATTTGGCCTTTGAGTTTAACTGAAAGCGAGCTTTCTGATCAACTGACCATTAGTCAGAAGAGATGATTTCTCCTTCATTGTCTGTTAGGATATATGGACCATTTTCAATGATATCCCAAAAATCAATGTGTGTGGATTCTATGAAGAGCCCATCATGTCCTTCCAATAAAGATAATCTTCACTATTGAATGCAGGGGGTCTTGAGACTGAGGTACCTTCTGCTATAAAAACATGTGATTCAATCATAAATCTTTATCCTCACTTTGTAAGAGTGTTTCTTGGAAAACTTTATGTGATACCAACTGAAGTAAATCACTTGTTAATATAGAAATCATATATAATATGCAAAATACACAAGAAGGGGGGTTGAATTGTGTTAAATCGTCCAAGATATGAATCTTTAAAATCTTATTAATTTTCTTGACAAATTCAGACGATTACATGATTACACAATGTACTTAATTTGATGAGTAATGTAATAGCAAAAATTAGTATCTATTCTTCTAACAACAAGAAAATTAAAAAGGTAAGAGTTAGAGAATATGACACCACGATTTATATTGGTTTACCCTTAACCTTGGGCTACGTCTAATCCCCAATGTTTGTCTGAGATTTCATTATCGCCTTCAACGTTACAAGTATTATTTCTATGCTTGCAGAGCCTCTTCAGGTCTCTTTCACAAAGTATTCTTTATCTGCTTCCTTAGCCTCTTCAAGAAAAGCCTTCCTTTCTCTCGAAAAGATATTGTTTGAGCTTTCACACTCATGTTACAGATATATTTTCTCTCTTTCTTTCTTTCTTTTCTATCAGAATATTTTTCACAGCACAAGCACTTGAGCACAAAATTTCTCTTTAGTGTTTTTGTACGTTCAAAAAATTCTTTTAAAGTCTACGACTACAACTAATATTTATAGCCTAAATCTCTAACAGTCTTCTTGAGAAATCTGCTTGTCGAGTCTTCTAAAGTATGTTATTAGTTGAGTCCTGTAACTAACTCCAACTAACTGACATTCTAACACATTCTTTAATTACATCGAGTTGCTTGGATTCGTATGCTTCGCCTGGTGTCATAGACTTGATCACTTCGTCTGATCCATCTTATTCAACTTTGACTTAAGTATCGTCTTGATTTGATGATTTGTGCCACTTATATTTATCTACGCACTTAACAAATTCATCAAAACAGTTTACACACTTCTATTATTATTATTATTTGACTTTCATCAAAATCAGTAGAAGAAGTGAAGTCTTCTTGACTTAACATTCATATGCCCATTTCATGCACTTCCAAGACTTACACACATATTTAATTCCTATTGGACACATATGTTTTATCCTTATTGGTCACACATGCTTTAATCTAATTAGTCCATTTGTTGAATTTAGGAAAATTGCATATTGGTCCTTCTTCTTCCTTTAAATTCCCACAATGGCCTATAATCTCATCAATTAATTTCATTCTCATCCATATTTCACGTCTACATATGTATGTCTATGCCGAAATGAACAAATTACCCCTTTACCCATGTTTTTTACATTAAGTACCATTATGTCCCTTACTATGCTTAGGTATTCTTAATTCATTATATTCAATTCTTAATACACCCTAAACATGCTATAATAATTCTAGGGTATATGTTGGAGTCTTACATTTCTCTCCCCCTTAAAAAGAATTTCATCCTTGAAATTCATACCTGTATTGAATAGTTGCGGGTACTAAATTCTTGTCATCTATTCAGGTTGTCGAGTTGCCTCTTCAATAGCATGATGTCACCACAGCATCTTTACAAAAGGAATTTGCTTATTCCTTAACTGTCTCACTTCTCTAGCTAAGATTTCCTTCAGATCTTTATCATATGAGAAGTCTGGTTGGACCTTTATCTCTTGTACCGGTAACACATATGAATCATCCAATCGATATCTTCGTCGCATTGAGACATGGAATACATCATGCAACTTGTATAGTTCCAAAGGAAGAGCCAACTATATGCCACTAGTTCAATCCTTTCAAGGATTTCATACGAACCTATAAATCTAAGACTAAGTTTTTTCAAATCTTAACAGCTTTCTCCAGGGTGAAACTTTCAAGAAAACATGATCACTTACTATATATTCAATATATTCGTCTCCAAATTAGCATATGATTTCTGTCTATCACTTGCAACCTTCAATCTTTGCTGAACAACCCTCACCTTCTCTTCTATATCTTTGACTATGTCAGGCCCAATCATCTTATTCTCAGTCAGTTATGTCCAATAAACTGAGATTCTACATTTTCTGCCTTATAATGCTTCATATGGTGCTATACCTATACTGGACTGATAACCATTATTGTAGGCAAATTCCATCAAAGGAATGTGCCTATCTGAACTGCCTGGAAATTCGATAACACAAGTTTTAAGCTTATCATCCAGTAGTTATATAATTCTCTCAAATTGCCCATCCATTTGTTGGTAAAAGGTTGTGATGAAGCTCAGCCGGTACCCAAAATTGCTTGTTGACTTTTCTACAATCTTGATGTAAATCATGGATCTCCATCAACAACAATTGACAATGGCACTCCATGTAGCTGAACAATCTCATTGACATACAACTCAGCTAATTGATCCATAGAATAATCAGGTCGGACAAGTATAAAGTAAGCTAATTTTGTAAGTCTGTCTTCTATAACCTATATTGCATCATGTTTTCTCTATGTGAGGGGTAGACTTGGTACAAATTCCATAGTGATGTTATCCCTTTTCCACTGTGAAATTGGAATGGGATTCAATAGGTTATATGAGACTTGATGTTCAGCTTTCACCTGTTGACAAATCAAGCATTTAGACACATAGTCCACTACATCACACTTCATTCCTAGCCACTAGTAATGTTGTTTTAAGTACTTGTACATCTTGTTACGCCTAGGATTCATGGTGAACACAATATTATGGGCTTCATGTAATAACTTCTTCTTCAATTCCTTTATTGTCGGCATATATAATCTACTCTTAAAGTATAGCTTTCAGTCACCTTTCACTACAAAATTAGTTTGTTTCCCTTTTTACACCATTAGTATAATTTGTTACAACTTGCAATCATATTTTTATGCAAGTACTGTCATCTGTCTCAAGTTAGGACTCACTTTTAATTGCGCTATTAAAGCTCCATCTGAGGCAAATCTCCATCTACTATACTATAATGATAGAGCTAAAATATACTTCCTACTCTAAGCATCTGCTACCATATTAGCTTTTCCCAGGTGGTAGTCAACTATACAATCATAGTCTTTAAACAATTCTATCTAACATCGTTGCCTTAAATTTAGTTCCTTCTGTGTGAGCAAGTACTTCAGACTCTTGTCATCCGTGCATGCTCTACATCTTTCCCCATATAAATAGTACTGCCAAATTTTCAAAGCAAACACCACTACTGACAATTCTAAATCATGTGTAGGGTAATTCTATTTATGTAGCTATAACTATCTCGAGGCATAAGTCACCACTTTCCTATCTTGCATCAATACACAACCAAGACCATTCCTAGAAGCATCACTATACATTGCATATTTTTTCCTAGAGTTGGTTGTTTCAACACTAGAGCTTCAGTGAGCATCTTCTTTAATTTGTTATGTTCACTTCTTAATACACCCTAGACATGCTATAATACTTCTAGGGTATATATTAAGGCCTTACATTTTAGACAAAGCCAAAGTATAAATAGGTAAATCTATTGGGGTAAAGGCAAAGTAATCCTAATTTTTTCAAAAATATGAAATTAAATTAAGCCGTGAAAGGAAAAAACATCATAGTTATTACAAAATCATATACAAGCCCATCATCCTTGGATAGGGATATCCAGAATCAAAAAAATGAAAACAAAAACACTGCAAGTGATATAACATTTAGTTTCACAAGGGATATCTATTGGCACCATATATTGGGGGTTAAATCGATTACGTCCCTAAATAGGTTTATATGCAGCTTGATTGTATTGAACAAGTATTTAGAAAAAGTCTCCATTCCTATTTGTAGTTTCTTGAAAATTCTCATATTTCTTTCATCCTAAATGGCCTGAACTAGATAAAACAGTGAAGTATAGAAACATCATCTACTAGCTTTATTATTATATGACATATTAGAACACCAAAGAATAACATGTTGCTATTTGATAACAGGGTCCAAAAGGAACATCTTTGTAAGATCATCTTCTAGGGTGCATTCATAAACTGGCATCTTAAAAAACAGATATGATATTCTCTCCTAGTCACTTTTTCACAAGACGCACCAGTTTAGGATAGGCAAATACTTACTTAGTCTAAAAATAATGGGAAATCTATTTTTGACAGCTCTCTATAATGTTATTAATCTTTAGATACTATAAATTTGCGCCATATCATCT
Organism: Erythroxylum baracoense; assembly: GCA_025629805.1. Classification (NCBI taxonomy): domain Eukaryota; kingdom Viridiplantae; phylum Streptophyta; class Magnoliopsida; order Malpighiales; family Erythroxylaceae; genus Erythroxylum; species Erythroxylum baracoense. The sequence continues at coordinate 8,471,924 of JAOTAY010000007.1, read as the reverse complement.
TTTCCTAAGGATCACTATTGAGATGCCCTTGAAAGAATCTCTTACAAGTCAGATTAGTGAAGTTACCTTTGGTAGATGGTAACTAGTAGTTGGTGTCTTCTTTGTCACAATACAAAACAATGTTATTGATCTCATTAGATAGGATAGGATCAAAAATTCTGAGAAGAATAAGTTAAGAGAAATTGCCACATTTTGGTTTTCATGAATGATATATGATAGTTGTGCAATTGAATGTGTTTTAGGGTTGAAATTGTTACTTATTTAGTGTGAATTTGAGTGGTGTTTGTGCATTTAGTGTGTAATTATGTTAGTTTGTGTGTTTTAGTGTTTTATATGGGTTAGATTAAGTCTTTGAGCTTAAATGTTATATTTTGAGGTGTCATGATGCGTTTGTTAGTGTTTCAGGGTAAACAGGGAAGAACGACGAAGATTCGAGGAGTTTCGACCCAAAGCCATGGGCCACGATAGTGCATGGCAGTTCACGATCGTGACAGAGAGCGTCAAGTTAGGCCACGATCATACACATTGGGCCACAATCGTGACAGGCAAGGCCACGATTGTCCCCTGCATTGGGCTGACAGAAAAACTCAATTTTCGTAAGATTTTATGGACCGTTTCAATCCTGACTTTGACCTAGGGCTTCCATAGAATAAATAGAACATGTTGTGATAGCGACCAGAATCTAGAGAGAGCTTAGAGATTCGTGTAAAAGAGCGAGATTTCGTCAAATCTAAGAGAGAGACCTAGAGAGAGATCAAGAGATTGAGGAAGGAGACAAAGGAAGAGAGATACAGAGATGTGCTAGAAGCGAAGTACTTCCAGGAATAGGTGGTTTCCCGCCATCGCCGCTTCGAGATTCCATTCCAGATAGTATTTCCATTTATTTCAGTTTTATTTATGTATAGAATTGAAATAGGTGTTGAGATTCGTTATGTTGAATGTTGAGGTTATGTTTATACTCACCTTCAAATTTTAACTCTTGAGATTAATAAAATTTATTTGATTGTGTTTTTTTATTAAGTTAATTGTGAGTTCAATTCTATTCTTAATAATTCAGCAACAAACTGAGAGGGTGAGCCGGGTAAAAACCATCGATTTGGGCTAATGAGAGTTAGGTGAATCGATAGGTAAAGATTTGATTCAAACCAGAGAGCCGTGTAACGAGAGATCAAGCATAGATTCTTATTAGGTTAATAGGGCATTTTAAATCTAATTTAGGTTTTGGACTAATTGCAGATTGAGAGATCGTAATTCCCATAATTTGAATTAGGGATTACTACTTAGGGTTAAGAATTATAACTCGAGAGAGAATAATTCATCCTAGAACCGCCTAGACCAGTTAATTCAATAATTCCATAATTGGTTAGGTTTTCTTAGTTTTGAATTAAAATCCCCTTTCTCTCCCTTGGTAATTTCTAGGTCGATTTTGGGTTGGGCTGTGATGTTGCTATTTTGTTTACTCTTTGGCACTTTAATTTCTCATATTTGATTATTGATTGATTTAATTTCTGCATTAGTTGTTTAATTAGGTTTATTGCGAACTTAGCTGCCATTAGATTTTAGGACTAGTTCCTTTCCTCGTAGGATCGATACCTTAGGTACTATACGAACAACCCGTGCATTTGGGGTAATTACCAAGGTTATAAATAGTAAAACTTAGCATGTATAACCTTGGGCGAACAGACTCATTGCTTACCTCCAAGCCAAATGATGTATCATATTCTACTTCAAGCTCTTCCCCAACTTCTTCGACACAAGAAATTCATTGAGGATTGAACTCAAACTTCTTAAGGTCCTCATCACTTTGTCAATTTTCCGCACTAACATCTACTAGGTACACCTTAGGTTAATATGACTACTCCTCTTCACTTTGTTGTTCTGTATGAGTGATATCTCCCCATCGAGGCAATGCATTTTGTTGGAATTGCAGAGTATCCTATCAGATTTGTTGTACACCTTGCTGAAACAACTGCTGCATATTTTGCTAGAAATACTGCATATTCTGTTGAATTTGAAGATTGTTAGCAGCCATAATACTAAGCAATTCTTCTATAGATGTACCTAAGTCATGTTGGCTCTCCAAATCTTGGAAAGTAGACCAAGATCGCCTTTCATCCTGCTGGAATTATTGGATATCCTATTCGGTCTGCTGTATAATCTCTTAAAGTTGCTGCATGCCCTGTTGAAATTAAAGATGGCCAGTATTACAGGTCTTTATATAGTCATCCAGAGGCATACCTGAGTTGTGACAAGAAGCTTCTGATCCACACGGGAATTTTTGTGTGTCCTGCAAACTATCATAAAAGTAATTCTGATGGTTATCCCATCTATAACCAAAGTTAGGTTGATCAGTCCAACCTTGGTTATAAGATTGAGAGTAAGAATTAAAGAAAAAAATACTTCCATCCATGAATTTTTTTAATATTATCACAAACACGAAGCAGAAAAAAATGAAAGGATCACGAAATAACTAAAAAGAAACCAATTACAAACCAATATATATAAAACATCAATTAAAATCACAAACAAAAACTAAAATACAGCACTCCCAGGAAATGGTGCTAAAATTGATCACGCGTCGTAGTGCTACTTAAAATAAAATAACTATACCTACTACTGTAGTAGTGGTGAGTCTAGGTCTATCCCACAAAGAGTGTGTGTAAAGTTTCCGAAATGAAAGTAACTGGTGTTTAGGTTTAAGAGGGTTTTGGAGTTTGAAAATAAGAAAATAAAATAAAGCTAGAATAATAAAAACAAATTAAATAAAACATGCAAAAAATGAAAAAATTGGGAATTCGATAAGGACCCGATTCTTTGATTCAATCTTGGCCTACACCCTAATTAAACATATTTCACTGATTTGTTATTCTTAAACCTCTCCTAGTAACTATTAATCCTGGGTTAATAATTAATCAGAGTTTTCCCTTAGGTAGTGTTTAACTAAGATACGATCGTTAATTAAACATAACGACTGAATAACCTAGGATACAATCTCTATATTCAATTAGGTTGTAACACTACGAATTAGGATAATCGATTAATCAAGGAAATAACCACATACAATGCATCATTTGACCTAAGTTATGTTATCCCTAATGATTATGAATCATTAGTCGCTACACATAAATTTTAACATAACAATTACGGATTATATCGAAATTCTAGCAATAAGTTTGCAAATAAACGATTTAATGAACCCATTAAAATCATCTTTTCACAATACCCAATGGGTTCATACACAAATAATCAAAAGAGAACGTGATTATCTACACAAAAAACCCAAATCAATTAACATAGGATAGCACAATCAATTTCTAATAAAAGAAAGAAACAATAAAAATAGTGAAATACATTTAACCAGGGTCGTCGGCATCAATGTCACCTCTGAACCGGTGTCAGGACGTCTAGCCCTTCATAGGTATCTCCTCGAAAATGCCTTAGCCCCCACGTTGAATAACCCAGCTGAAACCCCTAACAGCGCCTCCCTCTCTTCTCTACTCTCTACGTTACTGTTCTCTATTTTGTGATTTAATTTTTAGTCTATAGTGTTTTTTCCCCACATGTTATTGTGCATTTTAAATAAAACGCATCCCATGCATTGCCTATTGAATGTCTACATTTTGCAGACACTATCTGCATTAAATGCAGACGCTTCGTACAACTCTTGGAATTGTTTGCGTTTCACAAACACTGTCTGCATGAAACACAAATGTAATCTGCGTTTCAATTAAAATGCTCCTAACGTCTGCGTAATGCAGATGTACATCTGCATTAAATTGATCTGCGTTTCCCATCTACTACGTTGTCATTTCATACTGCTCCTATCTGCCTGCGCTGCGTTTTGCTATACGTCTATATTAATTTATGTTTTCAACATCTGCTGCATTACGTTTTCTTCCTTGCTGCATTGTTTTGGTGCACTTCTTCTCCCTGCTACCTTGTCTTCATTAATTAAAGTAATTATATGCATAGCCATGCAAAACATTAAATTCACGTACACCTTGCATGGTCCATGCATAACAACCTTGAACAACTTTGATTTGTTTATGTTTCTACTTTTCTTGTCTTCTTTTTGTCTTTTAATTTTCTTCTTCTTGATCTATAAAGACAAGTGAAAATTAATCTTTAAAAAATGGTCAAAATATATTGCTTTTGACTCACTTTAACTTTTATTCTTCTGAATTGTGCTTAAAATCACATATGAGTCAAAGTGAGCATCATAAGCAAATTCATGTCAATAATCACTAAGTGTTATAGAATAATTTCATAATCAATTAAGCACCTATCACTACTTTATAAAAATAAGAAGGTTCTCCAGTCATCAAAACTGAATAAGAAACAAATGATATGCAAGAGTGAGTGCATTTGATGAACTCAGAAGGATATCCAAAAGCCTTTAGAGAATTGATAATGAAACTCCATTCATTAGTGTCATAAGCCTTTGTGAAATCAATTTTGAGTGTACAACTCCTGGTATGCATTGATTTGTAATCTTTGAACAATTCCTAGGCGATCAAGATATTATCACCCATACTTCTTCCTAGGATATAAGCACCTTGAATTGGATTGATTAAGTCAGGTAAGGTGACTTTCAACCTATTGGTAAGTATTTTAGCAATAATCTTCTACACCAATATAAGTTTAGTGAGCATGCACTGATTTTACTATTGGAGCTTGTAACACAACCCATTTCTCTTGGAAGAAGCCACTGGTCCTAGAGACTTATTAGGATGAAATGAAAACACTACATATTTTATCTCTTCTATGGTAACTTCCTTAAACATTTCGTTCTTTTAAATCTAGTGTGTTCGAATAATCCATTTATTTCTTTAAAGTGCCTTATAATACCCTTTTCATCTCTTCTTGATCATATAAAAATTTTCCATTATGATCTTTAAGGGATATTATTTTGTTTATATTTCTTCTTCCTTGAATCACATTTTAGATGTAATATCTGGTCTTGAATTGTTAAGAGATTAAAGTGTTAGATTAATAAGTCTCATGAGATGCATCATATAGAATGAATTTGCTACATTTATGAAATGATTTTATGATTACATTCATATGCATAATATTAGCATACACATATGAATTGTGAGTTAGACAAATTGCACTCAATTGACATAGTCTGAGGTATGAAACTAAAATTAATGTGACATGAATGTGCATTTCCAATGTCTTATACTTTGGTTTACCAATAACAAGAATTGATGGATTATAATTAGCAATTTGGAATTAATTGTTACAATTGAGAGATTGATGAATTAAAATATACATTTAGTTTAGGAAAAATGTTAAGTGGAAAGACAAGTTGTTACATAGAAAATTAGGATGACTAAGCCTATAAAATGAATGAAATTTGGCATGGAAAATTAAGTGACAAATGGCTTAGAGGTTGAGCGACAAATGACAGTACATTTAAGTGACAATTGGTAGCCAAACAGAAGGACGTATATACCATTTAAAGAGAAGACATGTAGATTGTTTCCTTATAAGACAAGTGTCCTTAAAGAAGGAGACACTTATCTTAACTCATCTAATGACACACATATATAGCAGAGTCTTTCCTTAGATGTTTCTGCTATAATTCACTCTTCTTCCTCCCTCACATTACTGAAATATGCACATAACCCTCATAGCTTTGAAATTTTACTTTACTTCTGTTCATAGTCACTTCAAGATCCATATAAGATGATGCTCAAAGATAGCTATAATCTGCTATCATCTCTTTGCCTTTGCAGAAATCATTCTACTCCCATCTTGTACTTGGATGATCTTGCATGTATGGAGGGCTTCGCTTGATCATTGAGGTGGAATTTGAGCTAAACAAGTTAGTAAAGTATTGTCCTTTGTGGCATGTTATGATAGAACTTGATGATGACTAAATTAGAGATGGATTTATGGTGATATTGGAGTGAAATAAATGCTGGAAAATGATGCATGAATGATAGTTTTTATTTTGTTTTTAAATGCATGACAGAAATAGTTTATGAGTTACCAAATGAATGATTTTGAGTTAGAATTGGAGCTGAAATTGATGAGGAATTGACATATAATTAAGGTATATTTGAGGTATATTTGATGGACTATTAAGAAGGTGTTTTGAATTTGGTATGAAGGTGTTAGAATCTAGAGAACTTGAAGGAAAAATGGATAGTGCACATTCGGTTCACTCATCCCATGATCGTGGACAGTTGCATTACCTCTTTCCCACGATCCTGGGCAATGCTTTGAAATGAAAAACTTCTGTTTTGTGTAATTATTGAACCACATAAGGATAAGCCACTTTACATTGGTGTATTTGGACTTGATTGAGGCTTACAATAAACCTAAATTGTTGCTTGATTCATTGGTTAAGGGTTTGATAAGTTTAGGTTGTTAATTGATGTCATAACTTAAGGAACGGATTGTCTTAATATCAATGTATTGAAATATGGAAATTATAAGTAGTTAAAGGAATTAAGATGTTCTTATGAATGCAAATATAATTCAAAGGATATGAGTAATGTGTATTAGATATAAATGAATGAACATTGGAGAATATGAAGTAATTATGAGTGAGAATTGGATAATTATATGAACGTATGTGGTTGATGAATAAATCAAGCTTACTTAAGGTATAAGTCTAAGTGTAAAATGGTAGTATACAAACTATAAAGTTTGAATGATCTGAAAGTGTACAAGTACAGTCAAGATCTTTGTATATTAATACATACCCGGAATGTCAATTGAGTATGCATTGAAACATGATATATATATATACATATGAATGATTGAATAATCATATGAGTGACAACTTAACGATGTGTGAAATATGTGTTTATTGCATGAAGATATATACACAAGTTGATCATTAACATCCAGATATTGCCGGATCATCAAGGCAATAGCTTATCTGAAGCGTACTGTGAGTTAACCTAGAAGTGTAAATTCAATTATATGTGTTTTTATCTGATTTGTATGCTGAATATGAAATGTGAGAACAATTGAATGTGAAATGCAGGAATGAATATGAAATGTGAGAACAATTGAATGTGAAATGCGGGAATGAATATGAAATGCGTGAGCAATTGAATGTGAATTGTTGGACTTAGATCCGATGAATTTGATATATGTGACAGAAGCTCACAGGAATGAAAGTTATGAAAAATGGCGTATGGAATGATGTATCATTCTTATGCATGATCAAATAAAGGAGTTGTGACTAGAGTGACTAGTGTCAAAAAGAGCTTAAAGCTAAAAAATGTGCACAAAGAGCCACAAGCTCAGTTATTAATGAGCCCGGTATCTACAATAGGTATAAGACAGTATATGAAATGAGCT